>JAQIVE010000988.1:0-28973 GCA_034698285.1 Sminthurinus bimaculatus
TTACATGTTTCAAATTTCATGTTGATTGTTCCTAAAGTTATTTAGTCGTGGTTAATAGTACATACTACATACCTTGATGAGATCCAGAGGGTGTGTACAACAGGCAGCTGCGGAAGATGCCAAACCACCAAAGTACCAGTAAGACACCCTCTGTCTCTTTACTGTGTTTCCGAGGTCTGACATTTCAAATATTTCCTAGGGGCTTATTGTTGAATTGAATGTAGTGGAATGGTTTAAAGTTTTTCAGTGCTATTAGTTAGAATCTGGAAATAAAAAAATAAATACACAAAAAGGGCAAATTTTAAAAACTTAAATAGCTTTTCACCCGCAAACTAATGTCAAGTAACGATACCACAGAAACCTTGAATTATTGCATTGTCGACCACGGATTTTATACCTATGGTAGTTTTTATGAAAATAGCCTGAATTTCAGCAATGGTTCAGCCTCGCACTTGTCCCTTTTCTTGCACGTTTATCATGAGTTCGGAAAAAAAGACTCCGGCTGAACCACTTTAACTTTGCCATGTAATGCTCCATACTCATGATCAAAGGGATTGTCTTAATTAGCTGTAGGTAAAGGGCGTTTCAAATGTGTTGGTTTCAGGTTAAACATTCAAAATTTCTCATCAGTAACATGATCAATTCTTACCTTCAATGTTATCCGTTTGCTGTCTTCTTTTGGGGGAACTACTCCACACCGGGATTGTTTGTTTAATTATCACAGTAGTAAATAGTAGGATGGTGATTTACGTTTACGGAAAGCTCTGCACGTGAGAGCTCTATACAATATTATACACTATAATGTATCCATCCACAGTGTATTTTACTTAAGTATTCAACTATGGAGAGCGTTGCGTGTTTAATAAAATTTGTAACAACTAATAACGATAATAATTTGGCTTTTGACTATTGATTATTGATTCAACGAGTTTCTAAACAATCCGACGAGATATGTGTACTAAATAACAGTATTATTGTGTATTATTATTTGTTCGATTCTTAAAAATAACTTTCCTAGAAACAACAATGTTTTCAATTATAAGTTATAGATGTACCGTATACAGTAAATTATAACACAAAGTACATAATAATATACAGGACAGTAGGTAGTAGGTACAATTTCTAGTACATGTGTGTGTGCATATTGGGTAATAGGGTAAAAGTGATTGTCAGAGATAAGCAGTCAATGTTAGGAAGAACTAGATGGAAAAACTATATAGATATAACTGTATTGAAATACCAAGTCAAATTGTGCATAAGGAGTCGCTCTCAAGGATAATAATGTGTTAATGCAGTTCAAAGCCAAATGAATAAAAATGTTGTTACTTAATAGTGATTTTAAACATTTTTCAGAGTGTGTGCGACCCTACACCGTATTTTGCCACACGAGCAAGAAAAAACGGCTGGGAAAGAGACAGATTGCTTCTATACATTTTTGACTATGATCTATACACTATACACAATACACACACATGTATAGGAGCAATGAAATGTTTTAATACTCCACTAGTTGCGTAAACACCTAAAAAATCAAAGCAAAAGGAAATCTACCTATTTACACATCCTAATATATATATCATACATGTCTAATGTTATTAGTTATTACATACCTTTATCATAAATATGCCTGTATTATGTTATAGTTTCAAAAAATTTCTCTCTAGTCAATCTACTGTACCACAAGTCTTGCACGTGCAGCCTAGTACTATTAAAACTCAATAATTATTACAAACTATGAAACAACCTACTCGTAAATATGTATATTATGCATAACGCATAACGCACATACATGCTAAAATAAGAAGGAAGTACATAAGTATACATATTATAAATGCCACTTTTTACTTGCTGATATATCATGTAGGCAGAGATGATACATATTACATATAGATAGTTCTGTGTTTTATGACGTACTGTTTGCTAACTATTCTCTCTACGATTCAGGGAATTAATTTTGTTTGCAGTTAGTTAGCGGCATAGAGTAAGTATGTATGAAAATTGAAATATGACTAACGTATACACATTCCTAAAAGAGCTTTTCATTTTTATTCATCAGTGCTTTGCACTTTGCGGTAAAATATGTAGATTGTAGATATATTGGTTGTTTTTGCTTACTTTTGCTTTGACCATATTCCTAGACCATTCCCATTAATCAACTAGGTATTCTCATTGATAGTCCATCTCTGGTGAATTGGAATTGGAATAATGTCGATGTGTATTATGTATACTTATAGTAATACTAGACAGGAAAAAGAGGTTTGAAACTGAAAATATTATTCCTCCAGCCTTTATGAAAATCTGCAAATCACATGGTATTCAAACAGGATTAAATTTTTAACTATAGCATAATAAAACATATTGCAACACGACAATATTTAACAAGAATAAATTTAATGATTCGTGCATGGTAAGCCTTTGAGTAAAAACAGGATTACCATGATCGAGAATGCCACCTTATCATCATTAAAACTGTGTACATATGTAAATGTATACTGCAGCACGCTGGTTATTACACGACACAAAGTACAAACATTAACAATTGAATGTATGTAAACAGTAAACATGCATATTATGCATGTTTATAAAATTTATTTCCTTTTAAACCTTAAATCGCCGTAAAATAGTTTATTAGGTATAAATAAGAACTATAACAATATAGGATATGCTTATAGTTTAATATACAATAATCATAATGTGTATGGTATCACTATATACCATAATATGACTATTGGCTATATCATTAAATTGTTATTTAATTATCATTTTAAAATGCGACATTATCAAAATACTTATCTTTATGGTAATGAAAAGGTAATTTGGTTGTAACTAAAAGGAATATTATAAAGAGTGTAACATGAAAATATTCCAAATTACCAATAAAATCAGGAAATACCGCGTTAGCTTTTTAAAATCAAAGTCATGGTTCAACACGAGTGGGGACTCCGGCGTCAGATCGAGAACTTAACCTACGTTGCCTACCTCCTACACCACGCCTAGATCTCGAATCAGATTCAGCACCACTGTCCGACGATATTGACTTTGTCCGAGATCTTCTTCGTCCATTTGATGCAGCTGCTGACCTACTATCCTTTGTGGAATCTTTATCACTAATTGATGAATTACGGATCCGTGGCTGAACTTTCTTTGCCCACATAATAGCTTGTCTGTCAACGACTGCTGTATTATTAGCAGTGAATTCTTTATCGAATGGAAGGCGAAATTCCCAACCTTTTCGAGGGACCTTAATTGAGATTTCTTTGAGAATCTCCGTCACCTCATGATCAGGAAGATGTGTCAGGCTGCATAATTTCTTTCGTTCCTGGATGCGATGTTCGTCGAAACGACTCAGCTAAAGACAAAATTTAAAAACAAAACTTCTACAAAATCGTATCTTGCTACTGTACACAACAACACGTTTTATGGCGTTTTATGTATTCAACATATTAAATGATTTAAAATTCTCATTCTTTCTATAATTCAAATTAATATAATTAGGTACACAATCGAATCTTTGTTGAATATATTATTCTCTATTCTTTATAAATTAACCACAGAACAGCGAGCTTGTACATTCCAATGTATTTACATGGAATTGCAATGGAATGCAATGAAATCCATTGGAATGTGCAAGATCGCAGTGTTTATAGGTTAATTTATAAAGAACAGTGTGTCTAATGTGCTTGCAAAGAACTTACAATCAAATCTCGAGCATTTTGGAGCACCGTTTGATGGTTGTTTTTATTTGAAGTTGAGACGGCGTCAGCTGAATAAACTATATCACTTCGTACAACCCAGCAACCTTGAACTAAACAAGCAACTGTTTGAATAGTTCGGAGGAGTGAAGCTTCTTCAAATTCTGCCTTAAGTTTATTTCGAAGGAAATCTTCTATTTGGCGATATTGAAGTACTTTACCTACAAAAAGAAACGAATTAATAGGGTTACATTTATTACAATTCCAATATATAGCCGAGATATAAAAGTAGTCTAATGTTTGTTTAACTTAACATCTTCATTATTCACAAAGAATCTAAATAAAGGAAAATAAACATTTTTGGGCTTCTTTGTATAGATGTAAAAACTTACCTTTTATCATTATAATCCGGATTTGTTCAGAGAAGGACATTTGTTTCAATTGAGTTATGGATATTTTATTATCATTACTAAGTTTCTTTTTATCCGTTTCAAAACTAGTTTCTGAAAACTTTGGAAATTGGAGGTCCAAATATTCTTTTTCATTCACAGGATAATACGACAGTTCATTCCCTATGTTCTTTGACATAACCTTTTTCACATTTGATGCATGATATTCTCTATAATCTTTGGCAATCCAGGCTTCCTCTTCTTCTTTCTTTTTCGCTACACTAAAATACTTTGGCTTACGAGGATCTTCCTTTGCATTTGGATCACGAGAATTGCGAGAAAATTTGACTGTTATCTTTGTAGCTTCCTCCTCGTCTTCTGTATCCGTGTGCACATCTATAGTTGACCAATTAAAAAATTAAAAGTATTCATTATGTTGTACTTATAAGTTTGTGCTATTTACTATTTATGTGAAATCGTCGTGCACATTAGTCGATTCATAAAAAACATTTTTATTGCTACACATATTTTTAAAAATAAATGGCGTATAATATTTTCGATTTTACCTTGAGCAAGCTTTGTTGTATCAGCTTTATTAAGGTACGGAAAAGTTGGTTTTACTTGAATAATTCCTTCAAGAGGGCATAAATGAATTTCATCTTTCTTAATAATGCCAATCACATATCTTGATGGTCCGGAAGGTAAAGGAATTTCTGTACCCTCTAATGTTACACTGTCAATTTTTTCATTCTTGTCCTCTCTGTAAAAATAGAATAAAAATGAATGATGTAATGTTTACTTACATGAAGTATGTTGTATTAGCAGTAATAACTTCAATTGTACACATAATAATAATATCTAGTTCATATAGTTGCCTGACAACGTTACTATGTTGTATGTTGTATACTCTACTTAAACTTACGTGAATTCCGCACCCTCTTCTCCAGGTACATTTACAGCTTTTCTAGCTAAATTTTCACTCTTATTCTTGTCATAAAAGCTAGAATGTGTATCAATATCTAGTGTGAACTGAAATTTCTTGACCCCTGGTTTGTACTTCACCTGTTATATAACATACAAGTATATAAGGGAATTCTTTAGATATTGTACCATATAATATTATGTTAACGTATTAAGTAATTCCTGTCTCTCCTGTACCCTAATGAAATAAACGTGTACATACAACATACTGGTAACTCTAATTATTAACCCTTTAAAAAATTTTAATGGAATACGCACCTGTCTATAGGATTGAGTTTCTAGGCAAGCTGTGGCAGGTTTGAGAGGATGTTGAACAAGATATAATTTCCCAGCAAATTCTCTTGACAAGTAGGCTGGAATCTGTAAAGTAAAAAGATACAATAATTCAAGCATTTAATGTGTTATTTATAGTTTAGAAAATACATACATACGTTTATAAACATTATATTTTACACTATAAAATGTAGAACATTGGAAAATACAAGATGAAAGCAAGTGTTATAACTTGAATGGTTTTCAAGTTCAAACGAGTTTTTAATGAAAAGCTTACACTCTTAACGACGTTTTCCGACAAATTTGATGTATTTTGTGGTGGCTCTTGTACATTTTTCGGAATTTCATGACTAATGTCAGAATCTTTTTCAATTTTGACCTTAGTCAGGTCAACCATTTCTGCATCACTCATTATTGGAGAGTGAAATTAATACTCGAATTAATCGATGCACAACAAAAATAAAATTAAAAGGTCACTATTTATTTATAAATGTGGCTAAATCAATTCCATACACTTCAAAATTACGATGTATTTAGTAAATTTAGTATGTAGTATCGTTGTAAGTTGTAAGTCTAAAACAACGTGCTTCCCACTCACAGCTATTTCAAATTTAAAATACGTTAAAAGTCACTTTGACGAATTGTACGTAGTTTATTATTCTACAGACTAAGAATACAATATTATTGCTATTCACCAATTAACACGCTTTAATTTAATTTAAATGCTGATGAAATTGAAGTCACATTTCGTCACACTAATTCCAAAAAATGATAAGTGTAATGTATTTCTAATGGGAGTTATCATTTTTTGGAATTAGTGTGACGATTTTGTGATTTGAGTTTCCAATCTCGACTCCAGGAAAGGACAAAAATTGAGTTGCCGCTCTACAAAGATATCTAACAAAACTTTACAGTAAAAATGGAATCGTTTTCAACACATAAAACCTGCCGTTGCATCCAGAAGTTTAGAAAATGTAGCATTCCACATTACATTTTATACTCTGTATAGCAATCAAAAATCAAAATAATATGTCATAAAAATGTATGTATATGGTGTATGCAGGTGTATGTGAAAGTTTGGAGAAACTTTTAAAAGGCGGAAAAAAATTCGTCGCAAAAAAAGCATAAGACAAAGTTTATTGTTTAACTCATTTTAAAGTATAAAGTACCACAAACAAGAAGAATATTATTTTTTTATTTTACTAAGAATAAAGTAATACTATAAAGGCAATATTAAAAATCTAACGATATAAACACTAGTACATACAACAAGTACTATACACTATATATACAGCGGTGCAAAAATAAATAACGTTACAAAAAGAGAATGGTGGTTATAAATGCATAATAATAATATATGGTGCGTAAATACGTATTTGATATCTTATTCTATGGAACGTAATTATATTCAGAGAAATGAAATAGCAGGTTTCCATACAAGATTGTCGAAACATAAAGAATGAAGACACAGGAGCAATTCATAAAGAAACCCGTCTTAATCATGTCGATCACCTTCATGTCACTCGCTGCATACACGATAGCATTTGGCGGAGTCGCCACGGGTAGCATGAAGGCATAACTACAGACGATTGTTGCTGGAAGGGTCAAATAAAGGGGATGTATATTCAATTCTTTAGATAATTCTAGTAGAATAGGAAGAACGATGGTCGCTGTTGCGGTATTAGAGGCTATTTCGGTGAGGAATCCTAAAATTTGAAGGAAATTGATGTTATTTGTGCGCCTGTATTTTTATGATAACAACAAGTACACATACAAGTTTCTCAGCAAAGGAGACAAAGTATTTACATACAACTAACCTATCAATACACAAAGAACCGCGAGAATGCCATGCGGAGGAAGAACGGATAATGCTTTGAGTGATTGGCCAACCCAAGCTGACAGTCCAGATTTCTTCGCACCGTTTGACATTGCGTAGCCCCCTCCCAGAAGAATAACAACCCCCCAAGGAAACTTCTTTTGGATAAAACTCCAGTCCAACAAGGGCTTAAATTGTACTCCAGTAAAATCTCAACGATCGAACAAGGAAGGAAAAAATATTACATCATACATATAACACAAGTTTAAAGGCTTTCATGTATTATTATTTATTATATACTATACGTATAACAGTTGTACGTTTTTCATACCTCTCTTAGAAAAGGCCGCATAAAATTCGGGGTTTCGTGGTATAAGAAAGAAAATTGTAGAAATTGCGAGACCAGCTGTAGCAATGGAAACTTTCTTGGGAAACAAGTTACTCCAGCCTGGAATGAACTTTGGGTCATGAGCGATCCAGAGAAATACTGCAGTCAGGAAGCAAATTCCAACTCCCTTCTCGTGAGTGGTCACAGGACCAAGTTTCTCATACGTTTGCCTTAGCATCTCCGCAATTTTCTTCTCGATAGCAGGCGTGATGAGGAGAGAAACTGCTCCATCCTCCCCTTTTTTACGGGAAAATACCTTCCAAAACTTTAACTTTTCGGGAATGCCGATGAAACTCAGCTGGAGATAAATCCAGGCCACTGCTATATTTAACGACATCGGAATAATGTTAAAGGCCATCCATGTTGTGAAAGTGAGAGCGGCGTAGTCTCCATGATGCTTAGGATCCAAACTGTACATGTACATACATACATTCAACATAGGCTTTTATACCTACGAAATTCTACAAAATGAATGAAATAGATTTGTTGCAATTTTTTCACATATGTATTTCTAGTGGCCTTACTCTCCCAGGAACTCAACAGCGACGAGATTAGTTCCCGATCCAGTGATTACTCCAGTGCCACCAATATTGGCAGAATAGGCACAAGAGAGAAGGAACATGGTCCTCACGTTTGACATGAAGGCCATAAATTTTTTATCGTTTTTCAAACTAGAAATGGGACATGGAAGTGTAAGAAAGAAAATTTAGGTACATGCATTTAACGGCTTGAAAGTACACGTAGGTACGTATAAATTATAAAAGGAAAAAAAACACAAACCTGGAATCCTCATTTGTATCGACATTGTCGATTTGTGCCTCCTGGATGATGTCCTCACTTGAAATTCCAACTTCCTTCATGCAGCTTTCCCTCCTATTTCGTAGAATATCCTCCATCTCGATATTTGAAATCCTGCTTTCTCCTGCCCCTCTTGATACGTCTCCTGGCGCTCCGCCTAACTCTTCTTCTCCACACTCAAAGGATGGATTAATCTGTCCCGCTGAAGCTCTTCCTGCCTTGGAAGCGTCCTTGTTATGCAATTCAATTAAGCACTGTAGGGTTTAAGCAAAATTACACTGAATGTTACTAGATTTGAATTTTTCTGCATCTTGTATTTTTCCTACATTATTTATCAGAACAATCGCACAAAGCCGCAACACCATAAACAATTATTTCTTATTATGCGTACATAAATGATATAAAGTATTTTTACATACCCTTTCAAGTTCCTCCAGTACAGCCATTATGATTGGAACCATCTAATAAAAAATAAAGTATATCATTGCTATAAATGTATTGTAGAAAAACGAAGGGAGTTTCAAAAAGTAGTATAACTATTTATAATTTATACCATTGCAGCAACGGCTGTATTTGACATCCACATTGAGAGTACCATGGTACACAACATTATTCCAAGCATAAGCCTGTGTTGAGTTCAAGTACGGACATTTTGTAAAAATACGAAACAAAATATTAAATGCACGTTTCAACACTCCGGTTAATGTGAAACATCAATAATGAACAACATAATACAGTATCATTATTGGCATTTGACAGGTCAGAGGTCAGAGTTTAAATAGTTATACATTATACATATTATATGACTCTCACATCTTGAGACTTGTCCCTGTACAAAGGATGACCCGAAGAGCGACTCTTTTATGAAGACCACAGTACTCAAATGCAAGAGCTATAATCAAGCCTCCGACAAAGATGAGAATCGAGTCCTTCAAATACTCGTGAGCTAAAATGTCTGCAAATTAAATTCATTTCATCATTTGACTTATTGAGTATGTACGTAAGTAAAAATGTTAATTAGCTTATGGGGTTTCATAATTTCACGCAGCCATTCTATTTGGCACAATATTATGTGTATAATTTATTTAGTGAAGATTGAAGATACATATCTGACTGAATATGTAGGTTGATTTTTTGTGTATATGTATGATAGATGTATTGTTATTGTACTTGAACTCTGTATTCCCAGCAAAGGATATAAAACCATGGGCATAAGTGAAGTGATTGGGATAGGCAAGGCTTCGGTCATCCAGAAACCAGCCAAAATACCGACAGCATACGCACAGCGACTTGTCTTTTTCATAAATTCAAAAAAAATACAAAATATACGTATTTATGATATACATATATGTATTTTTTTATCAGTTCACAATTCAAGCATAATCACAAACGATTTTACATTATAACTCAAAATTACATTTATTTTCCACTCTGAACTTTCTAATACAGCAAGTAAATATGTATGTATAAGATGTTAAGCCGCTCTTTGACTAACACTAACAGATTACACTAAAATATTTGGCAAATAAATTAAAAAATAAACGTGTCTTACTCCGGTCCCCTCCCCCAAAATTAAAAGCGGAGTAAGTATCAGCGGCCATATTATGGCAAAGAAAAACTTCCACTGTCCTAAAAGAGGCAAACACTTTTCGGAAAAAGATGCCATTCTTCTCCCTCGGCAAAGTTGTTACACACGCTTATTATAGGTACTATAGACTTTTATACTGTTTACTTCTCAATCGACAGTTTACACTGAAAGTTCACAGAAAATGGATAGTTACAGCGGTTCAAAAGCCGAGGTGCTAAACGTGGTTAAAGCTCTCTGAGATCATCAGGATCTTCCTAATAATACTTTAATGTGTTTATGCAAAAAGATTAAATGGAAGTAATAAAACTAAAAGCACAAGCAAAGGTAAAGAATGTTGTGGGCTTTGCGTATCTAGTTGTATGTATTTGCAATTTAAAGTTTAAATCGCGATTACTATTTTTATTTTTCCAGTTTTTTTCTGGTTTTATCCAGTTTTTCCCTATTGTAACAAGCTCAAGTACTATTTATAGGTGTATTATTGTATTATTTACTCGAATTCATATTTCATATATCATAATAATATGTTGATGTTGACATTGCTCTACATTTTTATTATTTCTATCTTGTGTTTTACTTGTACTTGTAAGTACACAATATGTACAAATATAAATACACAGGGCGGCTTATCCTGTGAAGTTTTTCTTCAAAATGAAGTTAGCATCATCGTCATCGCCATCAGACACACGCCTCAGCGTTGAATCCTCGAGCATGACTGGTAATCTAGATTCAGTTATTAAGTCGCGTCAAATTATGCAGTAGAGTGAGTGAATGGAGAGTGGAGAGTCAAACGCAGTTAGTGGTAAATTTGGATGAAATGTAGGTGTCAAAAGTCAGTCGATGCGATAGGGAAACGGGAAAGAGGAAATTATGACAACCACATTTGTGAGAAACTTGTGTCAAAATCAATATTTTTAATGCATCCAATTTACAGTCTGTAGATGAGATGCATCAAAAATCAAAATTTTGCCAAGTTTACGCTTCGGTAAAGCTTTTTTACATATTTTTCGAGGAAAAAGTTGATCAAACTTTTACCCAGCTTTTCCGTTCGTGAATATTGTTGGAAATGTTGGGTTGAGTGTTGAATATTGGAACACGATGACTGATATAATGTCTCTGTGTACACATACACTTGGACGTGGATGAAAATGACGAGGAAATTAGATAATTCTAGGTGGGCTGCATAAGTACATGTATGTATGTAGTATGTATGATATATTCGTATTACGAGGAAAAATTTCTATATACACACATAGTACAATGATATGAACCTAGTATTAGCATTACTTGCAAAAATATCATAACATGATATTATAACTCTCGTGTAAGAATTTTTATGTGCGTACTTTACAGACTGTCTAATATGAAGTAAAACGATGGGACGAAAGTGTTTGTGTGTGTGGTGTGTGTGAAAGAGATAGAGAGATGGATTATTTCCTACAGTGGTGTATGTACTTTCAGAATGAGTGAACGTGGATGGGTGAAAGTAAAAATAACCACAAAGTAGTTATTTATGGAAAAAAGAAGAGAACAACTTTGACTTGTCTTCTTCTTCCTCTTCTTCTTCTGTCATGTACAAAGATCATCCCATCAGATGGTGTGGGAAAGAAAGAAATTGCTGACAACATGTTCGACTTTTTTCTGCCTTAGATAATATAATAATACACTTTCATTAGTTTCATTACATAAGGAAACGATTAGACATGAGCTCTGAGCTCTGAGCATAATATTTATCTACATGGAATCATATATACCAAGTACACAGGGATAAACTATATACAGCAGTAGCAATATTTTGATTCCCATGTTCACTGTTCACTGTTCACCGTGTAAGTATAACATCGACAGTCTGCTTGTACTCTCTGTTCGTATTATATATGTGTAGTATTGTAACTCATCCGTAATTTGAGTACTTAAAATATAACACACTTGAGGGACTCCTCACATTTTACACCTTACAATTAGACATTAGACGTAGACACAACTTTTTTAAATGTACGTAGAACAACTTACTCAAGTTATTACAGTGTGTGTGTGTGTATTTAAGGGAGTGTGAGCGAAAATTTAGAATAGAGACTGTGGGTATAAGCAAACCAAGAAAATAATTTAGGCTGTACACATTTATCTTCTTAATGTTCCTCCATATTCATGCCAAGTTATTACGATCAGTATAATACGTTATGTATGTATATGTATACTATACGTAAATAGATACACAGCTATTGTAAACATTAGATGTAATAATAATAATAACATAGTATTACTTTTGTTCTTTGACTCTCGGTTGATCTTCGCCTTTTGGCTTTTGGCTGACAGCTCCAACTCCAACTCGAGCCATCAGCCTCCCTTCATTAGCATTTTAGAGAGCCAAGATGGGAATTTATCCACAGGCCCTGAATCCAAGTGTATCGTCATCGTCATTAACAACAGCAGCCGTCGCTGCAGTTTCTTGTCCAAGCTCCATCGGGGAACAAGAGTCTTGGGTGCAGTGAGTGAAAATTGCATAATTTCAAGTATTTTTTTCAGTCATTTTATTTAATGTTTAAAAGGTTTATTTAAAAGTAAATTTTGCTTTACCTTTCAAAAATGGATAATATTTCCCTCAGTGAAAATTATTCCAACGGTAAATTCAGTATTCGATGCTCCGAGGTTTTTGGTCGTTATCTCGTGGCAGAGAAGGATTTCGAGGCTCAAGAACTGATTATTGACGAGTGGCCGATCGTCATCGCCCCTTCTGGACACTATGACCTCGACCAAAGTACAGAACGACCTCTTCCAGTTTGCATCGGATGTCTACGATCCTCCTCGTCCTCATCTTCTCCAGCCTTTACAAAATGTCCACAGTGCTCCTGGCCAATATGCGAACGGAGCTGTGTCGGTCTCCAAAAGGTAGTGTAGCTAACCAACTTTTGTCTCATCTTTTATCACAATCACAATATTTACCCAATACAACAAAGTTTACTTAATTTAACTGTTAATAGTCATGATGTATTTTATTTTTATTGTATGAAATCACAAAAAAAGATCGTAAAGAAAGATACAAAATTTAAAGGCATTTAATCTTAGTCATTGTATTAGTCGACATGCAATGACGATCTCGATGAATTTTAAACGCTCAATATAATTCTTTGACCTCCTGCCAAAAAGCTCCTGCCGTCATTATAACGTAGTTTTAGTTGTTCTCCTATAATATGTATAATGTGTATAGCAAATTATACATACATACATATATAGCAGTAAGAACTCTTGATTCACTCTTTATTTATTACCTCTGCCTATTATTTAAATAGACAATATTTTTTATGTGTGTAGTTCCACACACAAGAAGAATGTGCCCTGTTCAAAGACAGAGGCATTTGTCAATCGCCAAGAAGTCTGCGCCTGGTTTATCTCATCAGAGCCTGTCTCATGTCTCAACACAATCCAGAGAATTGGACCAAATTACTTCAACTGGCATCCGAGTCGATGAAAACCGAAACGGAAGCGGAAACGAACAGTCAAAGTCAACCTCAAACCATCAACACATCGCACATTAGAGAAAGGGATCGACTCGACTTTAAGTTCATCCGAGAGGTTTGTCAGCTGGACTACATTGATGAAGATTTGGTGGTCCGCATAAATGGAGTAAAACGAGTCAATGGCTTTGGCTTTACGAACAGCCCCAATTCTAATACGAATTCGAACAGTAAGAACAACAATGGACTAGATGAGACAGAGGAAAAGGACAATAAGCGCTATTATGGAATGGCCGTTTATTTCCTAGCATCCATGGCCAGTCACGGCTGCTCCCCAAATCTGACCACTCAGGTGGACTACGACCCTCTCGAAAATTTCCCCATGCGGTTCCGAACCAAGAGTCGGGTCAAGAAGGGTCAAGTTCTCCAGATTGCCTATACAAGTCGCTGGCTCGTTCTCGGAACGCTGAGAAGGAGAGAAAAGATTTACAAGGACTACAAGTTTATGTGCGGTTGTAGCAGATGTGGAGATGCTACCGAGGGTCAAACCTACTTCTCTGCTCTTGTGTGCCGACAGTGTGAAACGGGAAATCTTCTCCCTGAACATCCAATGGACCCAAATAGTGTGTGGAAATGTGATGGTGACCAGTGTTTAAATGTGATGGAGGAAGAAAGCGTGACTAATGTGATTGAACGGATCAATGGGGAGATTGAAAGTGTTCTCGAGTCTCCGACGATGTCCAGCCCCATGAAATTTGAGCACCTTTCCAACATTCTAGCGGCGAATAGTGCCGCGCGGATTTTGCACAGAAATCATTATTTAATCCTGAGAGCGGAAACGGAGTGGCTCCTCAGATTCCCCTTTCAAAGTCTGATTCACAACAAGAAGAGCAGCAGCAGCGAGAACAGTGTTAGTCAATTAGAGGTTCTTCGAGCCTGGAATCTGTTTATTCACCTTGTGGACCGAGGAGAGCACTGCAAACGAGTGTATACGCAAATCATTCCTGACTGGTTGGAGAACAACTGTAGGTTAATATGATAACTATGCATTTCAAATTACAGCCACGTTTTCTCGTATTTTTAAAATAATTTCTCACATGCAGTTTTGCTTATTTCCAAAAGTTTTTGTAGACATAGCCTTGGGTCAAGCCTACCTGAATTACTACCTGAACCCTGATTACGAAGACCACTTTACCCATGACCTTTCTCTAGACTTGATGAAAATCACGGCCAAGTATTTCCAGGACGGACTGAGAAACATGGACCCTGTTTCAGAGCCTGGCCCAGCACAACTAGTCATGGCATCATGTCGATCTCTTCACTTGAGAATTGAAAATTTAATTCGCTCAGCAAATAAAAAATTGATTGTGAGTTGTAAGGAGTATGATTTAAGTGAGTGTGATTGAAAAAAAGTATATCTATGATGTATGTACTTAAATATTTAATATTTATATTTGTATTATTTGTATTTTGTATTTATTTACATGAAAAGTTTGAGGAGTTTGAGAGAAATTACAATCGATAAAATATTTTTGTTTTGAAAAATACTCCTGTCATGCTACTCGTCTCCTGGCACATCATAAAAGTCAATGTGTTCTCCCTTTGTATACTGTCTCTCGGCCAAAAGTCGAATGAGTTTCCTGGTCGTTTGCTCGGGCCTGAGGATTTGCCCTTTAACCCGGCTGTCATCGAATGCCTTCCTCAGCTCTTCATCTCCAGTGTGTTTCACGGCCTCGTCATAAATGGCGGATTCAAAGGCCCCCGGAGCATAGTTGAAAGTGGCAATGGAGGGATCTTCAGCAGCCAAGCTTTTCATGAGCATGTCTCGAGCTGCCTTCCCAGCACAATAGTAGCCCCACGTCTTGAAGGGCTCAACAGCTCCCATCGAACTGATTTGCACAACACTTCTTTGTTTTTCAGGATTGTTGAACACTCGGAGAAACTGAGAGTTGATCAAGATCATGGAGAAGAGGTTAAAACTGTAATATTCCTGTATTTCCGTCAGATCTTCAATTTGAGACACACGAAGGGACAAATTTCCCAACGAAGCTGCGTTATGCACTAAGATGGCATGGTCAAAGTCAGAGGCTGATCGTCCGTTGGCAGTCACAGCTGAACTGATTAGACTCAAGTATGCGGCTCTATCAGGTTTTCCCAAATCAACAGATTCTGTGATGACTTCCACAGAAGGGGAGACTTCAAGGACAGATCTTTTGGTTTCTTCAAGAGCGTTCGCAGTTCGGGCGACGAGAAGGAAAACGGAGCCTGGTCCAACTTTTTTTGAGAATTCGATTGCAATTGTTCGGCCGAGACCTCGACTCGCTCCAGTCACCAACACGAAGGACTTTTGTCCCCAAAATTCTTGATTGCTGCTCATTCTCTAGTTCCCTTTTCCCGTGTGCTGTAACATAAAATTGAATTAGTTAGTTAGATCTGGGTGGCCTTTTTTAAATACGAAAAAATGTAACAAAGAGTCCATTACCAGGTAAATTAAATGTTGGCTGGTGCTACTTTTAACTGTCAAAAAATTGTTGCTCAAGTAGTAACGGAGAACTAAACTCTCTTCGACTGATGATGGAGAACTGAAGTGTGTAATTAATGAATGACGAGTATCGAGTATTAAAGTATGTGTATTTATCTATGCGTGGCGTGTGTAGATAATCTATGCAAAAACTTGAACATAAAACAGTGACTGAAATGTAAACTGTTGATGCTGAACTGTTGATTTGTTATCTATCTCTAGTATCTAGTTTCTGATTTCGTGGATATTGAAATAGATTCGTATTGGCTATAATCTAAGGCAGGAATAACAAGGTTAACTATATATGTATATTTTTTTACTCCCACACTCCCACTGCCCTTGAACTCGTGCTGTGGTATAATGTTATGTCACTTTAAATGCTTAATTCATACGTCACAAAACCTGAGATAAAACCTCTACGAAAATTTTTCTTCCCTACTTTCTATATGGCTATACTGATAAGTTACTGATATTACTATTCAATGATTTTTTTTTTCAAATTTCCTCGTACTATAATTTTAAAGTCTCTCCAGTTCTACTACCAATATTCTACTTCCGAGTATACATAGAAGCAGGAGCAGTAGGCAGTTGTATGTAGAGTACTTGCAATGTCTCTGGTTTCTATCAGTACACACTACATACACATTCAATTTAATTAACGAGCAGTATAGAAATGTAAAACATGAAATGCATGCGAGCGTAAATATGTGCGTGTGGATTTGTCCATATGCTCAAGCTCAAGGAATTCCGCTCTCTCGAGTACTTTTGAACGTATAATAATATATATCTACCATCTACCACTGTCGTCATCATAATATGAATATGTATTATGTATAGCTTTTAAACATATTAGTAGGATATTATGCATCATCATTTATAATTTATAAAATGAATCGCTGTTGCTACCAACAAACTCCGAATTATATGATATGAAGCACACTATATGTAGTGGATAGTGGAACAATGGTCTGGAGTCTGGACTACTAGTAAAGTACATACGTGGGTAACATCAGACACGCTTCTGGACCTCATTATTTTCAGCTGATAACTGATACATTTGATACAGTATTATTTCTAAACTAATCGTCAATTTATAATCCACCGTATAATATGCCGAATATAGATTTGCAGTAAATATAAAGTTCAAAGGAAATACATGCTCAGACAAACAACGTAATGTACATACACCCTCAAGTAAAATCATGTCTTTCCTACCTCCCTATCGAGATTACTCTATTCAGCCTCAATAACTTCACTTCATAAACTACCTTTCTATCTTCTAATACAAAAATAATCACGCTTAGTTTGATGTATGTGTTGAAAACTAAAATCTAATAATCAAAAAGGCAGTAGAAGAGCTTGCCGTCAATTGTAATATAAAACACATTGCCCTAGACCTGTCCAGTGTCTACACTTCCTATCTCGAGAAAATCGACCAGCCAGCAGTGGAAACAACATGATCCCTTTGAATGGAGAAGATATGCATGAAAACATGTCATGGTTTGACGACATGTACACATACATGCCGTGATACCATGGTGTAATAATACAAGTAAAATGCATAGGACTATGTTCAGCATATATTTATTAAATATATTACTCATACATTCATATCATGTGTGAAAACAGTTAAAGTATAGCTTACAGTTTGTAGTTTGTTTTTTGACTTTGATAGTATAGAGAGAACCAAAGTACATTTCTTGTTTTCAAATGGGTTTGGATCCACTACACCAATTCACATCGCTGTCGTTGATGAGCCGAATAACAGTTGAAATAAAATAATAAAATAAATAATAGTAGAAAATAGGCAAAACATGCATGTAATAGTCACTACACTACATATGTTTACATTACTATTCTCATTATAATGCTTTCAAACATTGTAGGGTATCGTTTCTCTAGATAATTTTTAGACTATTTTAGATTTTAGACGTATCGTAAAAATTTAATATTACAACTTACGTGTTAATAAATGAAGTTGATTTTCTTTAAATGCTACATTATACACTGTAGATAAATAGGCATACAGTATATATAAATAATATACCAAAACGATGTTTCTATTGGAATCCTTCTACGTACTTACATATACATAAGTATTTCCTTTTTTTATAACGATTATAGTTTATTGGCCTTATAGGAAAGAATAAAACGGTACTAAAAAACGACCCAAATTCTTAATTCATCATGTTACCAATTCATCAATAACAATATAATAATAAGAATTATAAGATAATTTATATCCAAATTTTCGTCCGGTAAACCATTTCGTAGAACGTGTATTTTTTGGTTTCAGGCATGTTTTTTGTTTTTTCATATGTAATCTATAGTTATCGTATAATTATCATATATTATATACAAATAAAATAAATGGTAATGTAGTTTGTGTACAAAGAAACGGAGCTTAGCCCACTGCTGATGTGATTAGCTCTGCAATGGCTCCATGCGTTGATCTCACAGTTAATTGTAGATTAACAGAATCCGATATGACAAGCTTTGCTACAGCTAAAACTTCAAAACCTCCACGGAAGACACCTATTTTGAGTGATAAAATAGACATAATGAGAAATGGTCAGCACAAAATACAAAATATCTTCAACATTATTTCAGGCATGTAATAATTCATATTGATTTTCTCCATCAAAACCAAAAAACAATATTTTCAAGAAACGGATAGGTAGTATATTTATTTATTTATGCATACCTGCTAATGCCAGGGAATGACTACTCTTTCCCTCAGGTACTCTATCTGTCCTATCACATGGTTGGATTCCCAAGAATGCAATAATATTTTTGACAGCTTCAGGAATTGTGTTCGCATTCGACAAGGCATACGCTTCTTCATGTTCTTCTTTTAATTCTTCCCAGGATGCAGCAAAATTAGGTCGAGAAACACCTACTAAATGATCACTCAAATTAATATCGATATCTTCTAAAACGTATTCATCATCGTAGCCTTCATCGGAGTCAGGAAGGCCGGTATCAGGATCACAGTCCTTGACCACAAATTTGAGTACTGCACCAATAGTTCCAGCCGAGGCGGTTTCCAAATCTTGTGGCCACTGCACAACGGCATAAGCAATACCGGGTTGACCATAGGGCAATTTTGGTATCCGGACTTCTGAAACTTGATTAAATCCGTCGGGTAACTCCAGCTGAACTCGAACTTTTTCAAGGAGTTGATCTGGTAGCGTATTTTGGACGAAAAACTGAAAACAAAAAAGAGTATACTTTTTTATTATCTCCGCTCCTTTTTATTTATTTAACACAATTATTTTCTCAATATTACAGTAGCTGTTTAAAAGTGCAGCTTATAAAGCTTTATGGAATATCTTTTTACCTGTAGTACAAAGAATCGGTTGAAAACATGCTTGACATAGGTGACGACGTATTCTGTTTCAGATTCCGTGAGTTGTTGTTTATCACATGTCTTAAATAATCCGCCAAATTGGATTCGGGCCAATTCGGGTACCTTTTCCAGTTCATCAGCAATCGAAACTTCCTTTGCAGCCACTTTCTTGGTTTCAACTGGCCTAGCTTTGCTTACAACTCCAGTATTCAAATTAGCCTTGCCTTCATCGGAAACAGCTGTTGAAAGTGGAACGCTCTTAATGTCAAATGTTTTGTCCGTTGGTCCTTGTATGTAAGTAACTAATGTTTTCTCCAGTGCAACGATTGAGGACTGCAAGGATAAAACACAAACCACCAAATGAATCATTAACTATTGCAACTTTATAACACAGTAATGGGCACATTAAAGGTATGTAATTGTAAATGACCATCAAAAACTGTAAGCACTAGTTTGCATAAAAATAAAATGACATATAATAATATGAGACTGTTGAATACCTGCAACGAGTTTAAGATATACTGATTCGTTAAAGCTTTATCATCAGCAGACAAAAGTTGGTAGTACAGCGTCGCTCGGTCACGTACTTCATCATCCGAGTCCATTTGACAACGCATCAACAGTACCAAAATATTTGGTAGTAAACTAGGACAAAATGCAGCGAATTGAGCAAGAGCTGTAAAAAATACAACAATTATTGCATACATTATAATTTTATATTTTATTGCATGTAGACCTATATATGAACTTGATAGAATGTCATGATAGAATACTGTACACATAAAAAAACCTAGTTCTTACCTGAAACAGCAGCCGCACGTACAGAAGCTGCCTCCAAAATTACTCGATTATAAATGTAACGGATATACTTGGATGGCTGTCTTGTCTTTGGTCCTTCTTTACCCAATAAATGAAGAATCCTTACAGACAAACTAAAGTGCTCACAATCTTCAATGAATTCACACAATTGAGATAAGCCAGTTTCCTTGGCCTCTGGATTCTCTTCAATTATTGTAATTATAGTATCCACAATTGCAGCCTTATAATCAAAACCGCCTTCATCTCTCAATAAGGTGGATAAGAAATGCATAAGCGTGGTATGCTTTCGTGGGAATTTTAGACAGAGGGATTTGATTGCTTGAACAACAACGACTTTAAATTCATCAGAAATTTCTGAAACAAACGAAGCAATTTGTTTCATAAGGCGATCGATGGAAGATTCAGCCCCAGTTTTCAATAAAGTTGTAATGGCCAAAGTAGCAATTGATCGATTTGAATCTGTGATGAGGTTTTCTAAGTCAACGTTGCAGTTGGTTACAGATGCAGGGTAAGTGATTGCCACCTAAATACAAAACCACATAATAAAAATGTATACATAGTTAGTTACAGAACATAATATCACTCTGAAAAAACTTAACTATACACAATTTATTCATTGTGTATTATTTACAAATACAAATAATGATTGAAGGTTGATAAAAATGTTATGTATGATAAAGAAGAAAAATAGCTGAACCCACCTTGTTTAATGTTCTCACAGCTGCAAATTTCAATGCATTCTTAGGACTGGAACAAAATAGTTGAAGGACACTGATTGCAGGATTTAATTCTCTGGGTGAAATTTTCTTCAAGTTAATAATTGCATGGGCTGCTTCAAATATAACTAATTCAGACTTGTGTCGTAAACAAGATTCTAGAAAATCAAAAAACGGCGAGTCTACGGGGTTCTCTTCCTCATCAATCAACTTGGCTGCGATTCGAATCAACAACGAAACAGCAAAAGGTGACTTCATATGGGATTTGGCAAGTTTTTGAACGAGTTTTGTAACAGCCAAGCGATCTGCCTTTCGAATATGATAAAGGACTCCAAGAGCGTGATATTGAACCATGACACTGTTTTTAAAGGAAGAAAAAACCAACACCGGCAATTAGCTCCTGAATGATTAAACATTAACCATTAATCTAACATATAATTTATATAAGATGTATAATTTATATCAGACGTAAAAAAACAAACATAAAACATAATGTGAATGAGTATCAAGAAGTGCATAATGTAATTTATAGGTATAAAGAAAAACTGTAAACGCATACTTGTCTGAATTGAGAGCTTCCTGAGCCTCCGAAACCCAACGTTTGACAAGCTCACCATTTGTAGATGTCAAATGATAAGCTCTAACTAATGCAGCACTACTGACAGATGGAAGTTTATCAACAATAGCTTGTTTTAAGTATCTTTCAAGAGCTTGAAGCATGGAGCTCTAAAAATGAAACCAAAGAAACATCATTACGATTATTGTATTATTCTTATGTTATGAATCATAATCATAATTTCATCATTGGGTAGAACATGAAAGCAACATGCTAATATTTACATAATAATATTAATGATGTAATAAAGAAACAATTTAGCTTAACATTATTTGAATGTTACTTTTATCATGGTTATAAAATTATAATTATGTATTATATTATCGTCTTACATCGGTAATAGTACAAAGTGCCCGAATAGCAGCTCCACGGTAATGATCCTCCTTCCCAGTCATATCTTTAGTCAGACTTGAAGTAACAATGATAACATCTTCTGCAATATGACTCAACTCTTTGATTCCTAAGTAGACCATCCGCCGCAAGACTGGATCTTTATTTTGAAATAATCTTGTCATGGCGAAAAATGTCTCGGTCGCCTCCGTCGTCCCCACCACTTCCCCTTGATTTAACAAGTACAATATTTTTGATAGAATAAGAGTACATTTCCGTGGATTGATTGTGTTGTCATTAAACGCTCGTGCCTCCTGTAGAACTGTTGTTTTCTCCAAGGCTTGAAAAGGATTTGAAGAAGCTAAAAAAACACATTATATTCATAAATTCATGAATCCAAGAGGAAACAAATACCAAACACTTTATATTTGACACATTTTTTAATAGAAATGGATAGAATTTCAAACCATTCAAAATAGACAGATGTTTAACATACATGCATATTCATTTAAACTTAGACTAACGTATTTTCCTTTCTACTTTGAACATAATGCAAGATTTGAGTCTTCTAAAAGTTAACAAATGTATAACATGTAATATGTATTGTACTTAAATGACAGTTCGGCGTGAAACAACTCTTTTACTCACCTTCTTCTTCCTCCTTCTTTTCCCGTTTGAAGTTCATCTTGTTATACTACGTATGTTTCACAATATATTTCAATTCCTTTAATTTTACACAATTATTGTTAATTTTTGACTAATTACGAAGAACAATTTCTATTTTGAAAAAATACAAACACAAAATTACAAATGTTGAAACCAACAGAACAGATTGAACACGTCATACAAAAAGATAGAAGCTGCACCTAAGTACACTGACATACTGAATACTGACATAAGAGGAAGAGAATCAAGATTCAAAATTCCATTTATTGCCTGGGGCTAGTTGGGAGAAGTACTAAGTACTAAGTACTAAGTACTAAGAAGCGAGTCTTTTTTCTCTTTTTTCCACGCTGTTTTTTGGCTAAAATTCGAGAAATTTTGATGCTACATATTATTCAGTATTTATGCAATGCGAAATATTCGATTTTATGCTGTTTTTAATGTGTATGCATATGCCGCAAATGATATTATAATTTCTACATTTTAATTGTATGTAAGTTATCTACGTTTTGAGTGAAAAATGAAACGAAAAAGAAAGTGAAATTTGTTTTCAATATTACGACGTGATCGCTGATCATTGATCATATTATATATACCCTGTATTTCATGTTTGATTAAATGCATCATTTATTTTGTACAACAGCATAGAACATAGAACACATAAAAGAAACAACAATAAGTATTTTCAATTTTTGTTTCGACGAACGAACTGCAGACTTTGTGCAGCATACTTAATATTATTATTGTTTTTCCTTACTTTAGGTTCAAATTGAAAAGTTTGAGAGAAAAATAGAATATTATGCCATTGGAATTTGGAATGTGTAAGTAATAAAATTAAAGTAATATTATGCGGTATAACATGCAAGTCTGCAGTTCGACTTTGGTTTTCGGTGTTACTTTTTTATTTATTCATCAGGGATATCATAATAGTCGACATGATCTCCCTTGTACTTTTTCTCCCCAAGAATTCGAACCAATTTCTTTGTCGTTTGCTCCGTAGTCAGTGTTGTTTTCTGGCTAAGGCTGTCGCTAAAGAACTTTCTCGTGTCAGCATCGCCAGTATTTTGAGCTGCTTCCTCAAACATGGCAGTATCCAGGGGGCCTGGAGCATAGTTGAGGGCGTTGATTGAAGGGTCCTCTGCAGCCAAGTTCTTGATTATCATGTCACGAGCAGCTTTTCCCGAACAGTAGTAGCCCCAAGTCTTGAATGGTTGAAGAGCCCCAAGGGAACTGATTTGTATAACACTTCTTTGTTTCTCCTCATCGTTGAACACTCGGAGGAATTGAGAATTAAGGACGATCATGGAGAAGAGGTTGAAGCTGTAATAGTCTTGGATTTCGGTCAGATCCTCAAATTGAGACACACGAAGGGACAAATTTCCCAAAGAACCCGCATTGTGAACTAAGATGGCATGGTCAAAGTCAGAGGCTGATCGTCCGTTTGCAGTCACAGCTGAAGTGATTAAATTCAAATAGGCGGCTCTATCAGGTTTTCCCAAATCAACAGACTCTGTGATAACTTCCGCGGAAGGGGCGACTTCAAGGACAGATCTTTTGGTTTCTTCGAGAGCATCCGCAGTTCGGGCGACGAGGAGGAAAACGGAGCCTGGTCCAACTTTCTTTGCGAATTCGATTGCGATGGTCCGGCCGAGACCCCGACTCGCTCCAGTCACCAACACGAAGGACTTTTGCCCCCAAAATTCTTGATTTTGATTATCGCTCATTTTCTACTGGTTTTTCTACTGGAGATAATTTACTTTCACTTTGTTGTTGTTGACTATGACTGCTTACAGATTCTGATTGTGTGGTCACTTTATTTTGTTCTTCTTGCTCCTTTCCCTCGACCGGTGGAGTAACTTTTTTGGACTTTTCTTCCTCTTGGGCTTCGTCAAGAATTAAAGCTAATTGATCTGCTTTGACTAAGTGAACCAACTCTTCTAGTGCGATTGCTTGTTTTTCGGGGGCTAATTTTTTAAGAATTGGATTAACTTTGAGCTCATCAAATTCGTCGGTCTGCAAACTTGTGGATAATGAGTCTGCTAAAAGTTGAACCATATACGACTCACGAGTTTCTTCCAATGAACGAATTATTCTTCCCGATGATAAATTCTTCCCGTTCTTTCCTCCTTTTTGAAGAGATTTTAATTTTGTCTCTGATAAAATGAAAAGAGAGAAGAAATAAAACAAATGATAATAATATTATGATACAAAATAATATTATGCTTATGTAATTTCACCTTTACATTGTACATATGACAAAAAGGCGTTTCCTTTTATTCCCAATATCCAGTATGTATTTGTTATCTTAGATCTTTGTTATGTAATAATATGTAATACTAAAGACAAAAGATCATTTTTATATTGTGTATTAGAAATTGGAAATGCTATTGCTATGAATTATTTTTAAAGAGAATACAATTAAAAACTTTTTTTTATAAATAAACTAACCAAGTGAAGCCAAATATTCTTCAGAGTCTGGTAATTTTTCAAAGGCGTTCGTTCCTGGTCCTGGAGGCTGAAAGGAATCCTCAAATGAGTCGAGTGGTTGGGAAGGCGAGTTCTCCACGTCTGAAGCTGAGGAGACAGATTGATGCTCTGAAGGTAAAAGAGTATTATGTAATATTGGAACAGGTTCGTGGCTAAGTTGAACTGGAATCTCACTGGCCTTCAAACTGTCTCCACAACTATTGTTGCTGGAAATGTGATCCTTCACTTCTTCTGCTTCAGTCTTCTTTATATTTCTAGTGTCGTCACTCGATATGACTTTCCACGGGTCCATCCGAAATTATTCAACTATAAACTCTCGACTCAAGAAACCTCAAAAACTTGGAACAAAAATATTATCAACTAATAACGAATAATACTGTACAAGGGTAATTTGTGATTGAAATGAAATTTGAGGCTTTTACACACATACCACACATGACAGAAAAAATCTTTGAAATTGGATATGGAATAATATGCTTGAATCCATTGAGATGTTACCGCCAACTGTGAAACGATCTTAGATCTTAGCCCATTTTATGTATAAAATACATGCATACTTATAACTTATACCTTATACCTAGTTCATACGCTGCAACAATTTTGTCGATTAAATGAAAAATATGTTAAATATATCACTGAAAAGTGATTAACACATTTTGTGGTATTGATATTTTATATGCATACACATTGTTCATAATATGGAAAGATTCTCCCGAGCAAACCATTGCATGGCGAATCTAAAGAGCTGGTAAAATTATAATCATTTCGTTCGGCGTAAAACTTCGCACCATATACCGTATTACGTATATCATAATGCTTACAATGTTTTATTATCGCAAAGAAACAAAGTACTGAGGCATTATAGAGAACAAAACGCGTATATTGTATTGTACAATAATATATAATAGTTAACAATATATAAAATTAAATGTGTATAATATGGATATATTGATACATTGCATCGGTAATATTTTGTAAAAATTAGTCATCGCTTAACATTTGAATAATTTGTCGAGCTCTTTCATATTTACCTAGTTCATCTGGAGTTGGTTTTGAAATAAGTCTATTAGAAATATTCTCTTCAAAATGTTTAATGATTTTCTTAGTATCGCTTTCAAGACCTTTCCTTGCATGTCCATGAACGGAGCCGACGTAATTGACAAGTATTTTAAAATTATCATCATCTATTAATGCTGGGTTGAATGCATTTTTTAGGAGCCAGACCTGCTTCAATTTTTCAAACTTCCATTCATCTTTATTTTGATCCCACTTTTGAAGGAATTTCAAGGCCTCTGCTTCATGCTTCTGCTCTACAGTTGCGTCCGGAAGTTGGTCCCCTTTCTTTCTATTCTTCTTCTTCTTTTTCTTTTTAGCCTTGGTTTTACTATCATCAGAAGTATTGGCTACTGGAGCGCTGGCGGCTCCTTGCTTACTTTTTGCTACTGCCTCTAGTTTTTCTTTATCCCAACGAGGCTTCCTCAATTTAATTCTGGGAGCCAAGTCAACATTTATTGTAGGAACTGAAAGCTCTTGTAAATCCAACGCCTGTTCTTCTTCCTCAGCGCCATGACCACCTCGTTCTTCCCCCTCTCTTTTTGATAATTTGACATACTTTGATGCCTTCTTTAATATTTTCTCGTCTAATGCTGCCCGTCTCTTTCTTGGGCGTTCTGAAGATTGTTGTTGTTGTTGTCTCGGAACTTTAGACGAGTTACCCTTGCTCCTCATTTCAGTATTTGAGTAATTTGTATGCGATATCAATTAGATTCGAGTCTTAAATCTTGAATTCCACTTTATTCGCTATTATAGGTAATTAGCAGTCCAGGTTCTGGTAAAAGAACAAACAAAATTCATTACTCCTCAATCACTAAAATATTATAAGGGTAGTATGCATGTAAAGATATTTTGTGCAGTTATTAAAAAAGTAACATATCTATATCTAATTGTGTATTAATTGAGATTTCTTACCCAAAACGTAAAATGTAAAATACGGAACGTCAAGTCAAAGGTCACAGAGTTTCGCGTTCTACCCTCACTTGACACTTTCTTTTTCATTTACGCTGATGTTAGTAATAATAACAACATGCAGGTGCTTATTTAATATGGAATTCAGTAACTAATTACTGAATTTTGCTCACTAACTGTTATACTATTTACCAACAACAATTGAACACAGGCTGATTAGTAAAACTTTATTTTACTAACCATAAATTTACCATGCTCGAATTTCCACAAGGTTTTGTAAATAGCTTTTCCCACAGAATTCCAAGGAGGGCAAGTACATGCTGTTTTTTAACATGCGTGCAAAGATTCCATAAAAATTAAATAATATCAAAGATAGAATCGGATCTTGATGGGATAAAAGATAAATAACTAATAGATAACGTTACGAAGCAATCCAGTTCTTTCCTTTTCATTTTAATGTTAAACTATATCTTTTAGCTTCTCACATCTCGCATACCTATAATATTTACTTTTTATCAAAATGCAAATCTATTACATACATCATAACAATAATTATTGCAAAAATAGATGAGAGATGCAAAAATTAAGCAGAATTTTTTTTCGAAACTGTTCAATGTAAACAATTTTATTCAATATAAATGAAAAATGCATATATTTCAGTCAGTTATCAAGAAATAACATATTTTATACTAACTAAAAAAGGTGTTGACAAGTTTGTGTTTTAAAGTACGACCGTCTAGATCTAAATGTAATTTTAATATTTAAATTATTATCAATGTAATAAACTAAAAACTATGCACTAGATGACTTTGTTATTATGAGTACAATAGTAAATTATAATTAACTGGATGTAACTGACTGAGATGCTATCTTAGTTAGTTAGAAATTGTCCATTTCTATTCTAGGTACACTTACATCAGAATTAGCTACTAAACTTTTTAAACAGCAACATCACTCGGCACTTGTTCTTCTACTTGTTTTCGTGGCTTTACTTTAGACCTATATTCCCTGTAGGAATTTTCCCAGGGATCGAGTGGTTCTAGTTCAATTTCCGTATTAAGGGTCCATTCATTATAGTGCAGTTTAAAAAACCTCCAATCGTTAAGAAATTGGTCCTTCCTCTCGCTCGTTAGAATGTACTTCATTTTAGTTAAAGCTGTAATTTCCTCTCCCTTTTCCTGCATATGAAAAATAAAAGTCAAGAGTTCATTTAGCATTTAGCTAACAATAAGATAGTTTCAACCTTTCAAAACACATTTACACTATTGTCGCTTCATATTAAGTTGTTTAAATTATTTATAATCATAACAGAATGCGATGCATTATTGCAATATTTTAAACTTACAAATTGAACAATTGATTTGGTTACATCAGATTTGAGTTTCTCTAGGGCTTCTACACATTTTGGCGTAGGTTTGATACCTTTTCTTTTCATTTCCGACAAAACGCGACAAGCGTATTGTGGATCTACGTGATCGCAGGCTTTCTTCATGAACGAATCATAAACTTGCCGATTAGGACTGAAATTGAACATTTATTTCCAAAAGAGTTATTAGTACTTCAAAAATGATGATTAATAATTAATATTATTTGAAGTTTAATATTTCATGAATATAACAAACAATTAATACAGCTATTAGTTTTGACTACATAACTCAATAAAATTTTGTTTACCTAAAAAATAGATTTGACATATCTTCAACTAAGCGTTTAGCAGCCGCCCAGTTATGACAGCCAAGAGCAAGAGCACTCCATGTATAAATATCAGGTGACAATCGATATTGGTTGAAATAACTTAATATTTCTGGAACCTTTAATTTACTATTTTCCAGGTATACGTTCTTGATTAATGCATTCATAAAATGTACATCTGGCTTTAGTTTGAGTTTATCCAGAATAATAAACAGGTCCTGTAATGAAACAAAATAGGTTTCACCGGTCAGGTCTCTATATATTGTGTACACAGCAATAGCAATGTACATTTAAGTAGAATGTTTAGTACTTAGTACATCCATTTGAAAAATATCACGGCACTTTACATAAGCCAAAAACAAATATGTGTCTGTGTTTCAATAAAAAAATGTAACTAAAATGCGCGGTACATATGTACGCAATGTAAATCAGGTGCAA
>JAQIVE010000989.1:0-28968 GCA_034698285.1 Sminthurinus bimaculatus
GACCAAATATAGTTTAATCATGTTTTTTTGAGTGCTAGTTTCTTATTTTGTTCTGCAAGATATGAATTTCATCGTTTTGGAGGGTTGCATCACCCTAGTAAGTATACTTGTAAGATTATAAATGTTAGTTTCTGCTCGTATTTCCGCGACTCTCAAAAAAAATGTTGGAAAGAAATCATTGCTTGTGCATATTATGAGGTTAAAAAATTAGGATGTAAAATATCAAGCAAGTTTATGTATGTAATTGTTATGTATCAATTTTATTATGGCATGTAAATAAACTCGTGCTTACATATTACATACATACATACGTGTTGGGCGAGTGTCCTCATACTGTTCATGTTTACTTTATAAAAAATTAGATTAATGTGTTCAGTGACTTTTTACGTGAGTGACACTGCTTTGTTACCATTGACAGCCTTTGTGTGTGTGTACATACGTATAATACGCTGGGGTTGTCATACGTGTTGCTTGACATGTCCACTTCCACACTGGTTGTTCCTACACACACTCAACATATGTATATGTGTGTACACATTTTGATTAACATGAAGGTGTCAATAGCAATGATGAGAATCTTTTGATCACTTTGTCACTTGTCACCAGTCGCACCACTGGTTTTTATAGGCATTCGTTATATGTATATACAAACTTTGATCCATCCTTTCGAACCATCTCAAAGAGTTGTCAACAAATGTTGTAGTTTTACGGTCTCCTCTAGAATGCTTATGTACACAAGCCATCGAGTTATAGTTCCAATTATTTGTGTTGCTTGTGTATGCTTTGTTTATAATGTTGAATGTTGAGTGATCAAAAAACAAATCCAGTGCAACGTGGTCAGTCTCACATTAATCAGCTCTTTCATCTTATGTCGCTGCCAAAATACCATTTTTTCTATTTCAATTTGTGTATGTGCTTAGTTTGTGTTTGTGTGCATAACGCATAATTTAGAATTTACATAGAATTATAGTAACCATATGTATAAGTGCATCGGAAGTGTCATGGCGTGTTCTCGTCAAAAGTTGACATGGCAGGTATTGAGGATGTCATATAATGATGTATTCTTGAAAAGCACCTGCATCTTTGCCAAATGTTTCGTACATATCCTCTTCTTTTTTTTCTTGCCCCATTAATTGCAAGTCTTATGTAACTAAGCCGTCGCGTTCTTTTCTCCGGAAACGGAAATGCAGCTTTGGATCATCCAAATGCACATTCTTTCATATTTATTCAATTTTTTAACATTAATCGTGGCTCGTCATTGATTATGATATGAATACGTTTTGGTCAAACAACCGTACATAATAATCATCAGGTAGTACATCAATTGTCTTTGTCTTTTTCTTCAACTTTAAACTTTATGCATACATAATCATCAAATGCTTTATCCACTATATCAAGTTTCGTTAACTGTTTAATTATGATTATGATTATGGTTATCTAAGTATCGCCACCGACCAACTGGTTGACTAAAGGCTGAAGATTTTGACACAGGTGAAGGGTGAAGTGAGATGTAGATACATACATAATATGATGCTGCGAGCAATTAAAATTTGAGATGGAGACAAGTAAGATGACCACTTGTAAATTAATTAGCAGTTTCCTCAACTGATAACAATAATGATAATATAATCTTTTCGTCCCGACAAAACTACAGGAAATATGTATGTTGTACTAAACTAGAGAGATTAGTCTGCAGCAGCGCAGGCATCATTATCGTTATGAGACAGTGTCATAATGACACTTTGGATAAAAAGTAAAAGAGTTATAAAGTCCCCGCTGCATAATGTAAAGATGCTTCTCCTGAGCCGAATATATTAAGCGTACTTGAGCAGTATTATGAGTCGTTATGATTTTATGGTTAAGCAAATCGGTTGTAAAAATAAAAATATGACAATAATGAGTCGTATTGTTCGTATTATTATTGCGTAGCTGGTAGGACATCAATCTAGCATTTTACCTTTACATGCAAATTTGTGCTTCATATCTGGAATAATATAGTTATGTATGTTTATGTACTTATATAATACCACAGTTTTTAATGGCGTTCGTTTAAATTTTATCGGGTATAGTTTACTTTGTTTAAACGAAGGAACTTGCTACGCATACATACATATGAATTTTAATGAGGGCTATTTTAGATATTTCATACTTTGCAATACTTTTTTCAATGCAGCATTCTACATCATGAATATTATGGATGAATACCAACAATATAATGAGTAGGGTATGTAATAATATTTACAGAAATTAACTCCACCAAACTAGAAGTATGAGAGCTTAATAACATTTTGCATAGCTCTTGAACAAGATTGGCAGTAAATGCAAAAACTAAGTGTTGTTTCGTTTTTCTGGCTAAACATTGGAAAAACTCATGTGGCAAAATGTTTTGGATTAATTGCTTATGCCTTCTGTCAACCTCCATAATAATATATCGTACGTTCTGTTTCTGGTTTCCCAGTTAAATGTAATTTTTATGTAAAAATGTGAAACGACCTTCATATTGAGGTATCCTAGATAAAGTTTCCCCCAGTAGTAAATTTCAACCAAATTAATTTAGTTGTAGGTTTTATAGTGTATTGGTGCAAAATATGCTCGTAATTTATGCTAAAAGCATTATTCCTATTTATTGGATTTCAGAACTGAAAAATTCAGCAGAATTATGCATACTATGTAATGTGAGAGAATTTTTGATTGGTAAATATTTACATTTTTTAAACTAGTAAATTTTTCAATTGCCATTTGTGAGTATTGAAATGACTTCATGTACTTACTTCATTGAACATTTTTATAATGTCGAGGCGTTATGCAATGAAAGTTTTACTTGATTCTAGCTCCCACCCAATATTTAATAGCTGCATTCCTCTTCTGAAAATGTTAAATTTTGACAGTTGAATTATATCTTGCACGTTCCTTCCTTTCTTGTAAATTACTTTACTTGGTGGAGGAGGCGAATGAACAAAGATTTAACTGCCTGAAGATTCACAGGTTTCCCAATAAAATCCCATCTCCTTACAGAATATTTTCTAAACGGAGCCCAACAGTAAAAACAGTTATTACAGTTAGTACTAAAATATTAATTTATACGTTTCAATTTGCATAAACACTACACAATGATGAAAAAAAAGTGTCCGTCTCATTTTGACTTTTACCTACTCGCGACGCGGCAAAACGTTTGTAACTACAAATCAACGGAAGCTCTGATATACAGAAATAAAGCGCAACCGCATGTACTTAAATAACAGCCTTTTATTGCAGTGAATTCAGCTAGACGACGCCGCCAACTATCTGAATCCAAACTATTGATATCATTTGTAATTTATGCTACGCATAATGATGATAAAAAATGGCAGAATAGAAATAATGGAAGTATGTAATCGGAAATGATTTTTTTACTACAAAAACAAGTGTGCATACTTGCAGCGTGTATTTTTGCAAGTGACAACGACCTGCTGCTATAACCTGTTGTTTTTCAATGTGTATAGATATACTTACATTGGAAAATTAGCCGTTTAACACATATTTAATAACAAATTTACTAGCTGTCATCAATGCCACATGTCTACTGTGGACTGTACAATACATGCCGTTTGCTATTTGCTGCATCACTGCACATTTCCATCCACCACTTCATTGGTATTCAAGGATGCGAATAGAAAACAAGTACTTTACACAAATACAATCAAAACAAGAATATCACACAAGTCTTTTATACACACAGGACTTTCCATCCTTTAAAATATTTTAATATGCTGTGCAAGTTACTTATTTCCGTACCATACTGATGTATGTATAATGTAACTAACTGGCAATAAGCAAACTTTGTTATTCTGGAGAAACTACGGGAATGCAAATATTCATAATACACATATTCTACACATAGAGCTGCTGTAGAGAGTCTTTTTAAATTTTGCTAGCTATTACTATACATTGTACATGTATGACTCACTGCAATATTAAAAATGACGTATGTGTTTGAGCTCGACGGTGACCCAATCACAATCAAAATTTCACCTTTACATTTTACATAGTATAGTGTACTATTTTTGGCACTCGATGAAAAATAGATAAAATTTAGTTCTACACTCAAATGAAAAACTGAGTGCCAAATTTTGTTGTCATACCTCACCTCGATACTATACCAATAGTCAAAGCCGCAGAGACTTCTACTCTATTCTCTATACACGCAGTTTGGCTTTTATTTTGTACCATTCTCAGTCAAATTGTCAAATGCCGTTAGTATAATATCATGTGATAAAATGTGGAATTCATAAAAAATTCTCGTTCATGATAATATTTCGCTACTGTTTTTGTGCCAACAAAAAGTTTGTTTACAATTTACAATGGACCTTGCAAAAAGGATAAATGCTGGAAGTAAATTCTGGATTTACCGTAAGTTGAATAGTGTAGTGTAACTTACCTTGATAGTTTTTGATTGCTCAGAGTTTATTGATTTTGATTTTTTTTAGACATATTAACTATACAAAGGTGTGAAAAAACTGAAGAGTTCATAATACGAGACGTTACCTGTTGTGTGTTATTGTTTCTGTGTAAACGTAATTTTGACATGTACAACCTTTGTGTGGAATTAATGTGATGCTTACACCTACAAGCGACAAAGATGCATGTCATGTTGAGGCTAAAGTACTACATGGTCATGTTATATGTAAAAGAAGACGACAAAGGAGACGAAGGAAAGGAAAAGACGTGTGGAAAGTTGGGGAATTACAATATTTGATATGCACATACTATCTCAAAAGAGAAGATTCTCCTCTTGTTCGCTCTACAAGTTTTTCGTGACTTTGTTCCATGAATGAATACAATGAACAATTTACACTAATTGCTATGTAAGACTGTGTACGGTGTACATATCATGTTTAAGGAAAAGGGTGCACATTTATCCATTTATTGATTCGCAGTGTGGTGCTGGGTTGATGTTTTATTTCTAATTAGGAGTCTTTTAAAGATTGATTTTTAGAAAATTTGATTCAAAAATGAATAAATATGATCTCTTCAAAGTTGAGAACTTTCTTCTTCATTCTTTGGGTTAGGTACTGTAGTTAGTTAATAAAGCTTTGTATAAGAGGTCAATAGATACATGAAGGGATATATTATCATTATACTTACAATTAGACATTTTTCTTAAAAACAATTCTTTTGAGGAGTTACATAACTTCTTATGCAAGTATTGAGCATACTTTTCGTATGAGCTACATACTTGTTTGTTTTTCCAGTGGCAGTAATGTTACTCTATTTCCTCCTGATCGGAGTCGTGATTACGGTCTTATTGCTCGCCCCGAAATACACATCATCGACATCATTCGCCAAGAAAAATTGGGTGGGGAATGAGTTCAAAGAGAAGGTAGATCCGATTTCATCTGTAAATCCGAATCCGAATCCGAATCCAGCTCCGAATTCTCCGTCGTATCCTCCGCATCTGTCATTTTTCAACTTTGACGACTCACTGGGGGACGATGGAATTCCACTTTTGCCTCCTTCTGAAGAGGATCGAGAACAAAGTAATCAGTGAAATGATAATATAATTAATACGATAGGAATTTGTCTCTCCTTTTATTGCTTTTTCAACCTCTGCTCTCTTCACATTCATTTCCTATGTATCATATATGATTGGCCTTCATTGTTATATAACAATGTAACAGGCTTGCATTTGGAGAATGTTTTTTTCTTTTACAATTTATGAAAGTGTATCGTGGTCATGTTTACGTTCATAATTCGTAATGGAGTTTGCTGAATTAAATGATAGGAAATCAAATGCGGGGTTTCTTCTTTTGTATTTTTTCTTGCTGACAGGATGAGTAGTTAGTATGTATATAGAAAAGAAGAATTTGATAAGAAGTAGAGTTATTTCATTTACTCTTTCGTCGATGAAATTCTGCCAATAATATTTATATTGCTTTTGTCAAATCTTTTTATAGAACCTGCAATTTTCCCGTCACGCCGAGACCCAATTTTTGATATTGATCCGCGATCAAATGCACAGCAGCAACTACAACAACAACATGGGCAACAAGATGTTGTTCTGAAGGAAAGGGAAATAATGGAGGAAAGCCTTAAAGACGACAAAGTCGTCAACAATAAATCGAATAAGACTCTAATTAAGAATGATGGCGAAATTCTTGAGTCATCTGTATGAACTTTAGAAGGAAAAATAGCATTATTTATTATTCAAAATGAAAATATGTATGTATGTGCTGTGTAGAATATTCGATTGACCTACAAAAAATGCAATTGACACTAAATATTATGTGTTGTGTGAAAACAAACTGTGAAACATATAATGAGCAACCATTTTATACTTTTTGTATTAAAGATAATTTTTAAAGAAATCAATGCTAAATAAATGAATAAACCAACTTTATTTTGAGACAAATTTGTCTCAGATCACGTTGAGACTGGAACTTCTATAATAAATATGAAAAACAGAAAAACAGTTTAAGATGAAGCATCGACTCTGATGTCCGTTAGACGTCCATTTGTAGGTAGGCTCCTTTGTTTACCTGGGGCTGTATATTTACAGTATATTTATACTCTGCAGAGGGTACAGCACCGTTAGGCTAAAAGAAGCAGTCTAGGGCCTAGGAATATGAATGAAGGGCGAATGAATGAAAGTAAAACTATACAACATTACACACACTATACACGTGCGACCAGCTCCAGAGAATTTTCATTCAATTTTTTCTCCTTATGGGTTAAGGACCAGTAGAATTCTAACTGTAGGTTTTCTAGATACAATTTGTAGCGATTTGAGTCGTATACAACCATGGCGGTGATTTCGGAGACCGTGTTTCTTAAATTGTGCAGGTAAAAATTTGTGTCCAGTACTAATACAAGCTAGCATATGTATTATGTATTTTATTATTACTTTACTGATTTATCTCACTAAATCTTAATCACAATATTAGAGGTTTTTTAACTATTTGGGATAAAAACTTACAGATTTCTCCTACCAAGTCTTCTCTTTCTCGTATTTGTTCACTACGCTACAAGTGCAACTCTCTCCCTCGAGAGCTTAGACGATGAAAACAAATCCTCGGTTATGGGAGAAGAAGGAGAACATAGTCAAGTAAATAAGGAGCTGGAATCACCCAAGACAATTTCACTATCATTGGCTGAAAACGCTACTTTTCCAGACCTGAAGTTGGATGAACTTGAAAAGCAGCAAGGGAACCAGGTATGTATACTTGTGTGAATTTTAGCTCATGCATCATAAGCGATCAATTTTTATACCTCATTGATACCACATTTGAGTGCACCAAAATTTTAACTAAATTTTGAACGTCATTTTATACATAGTCGTGCCTGTATCGGAGATGTCAAGCCCACTATTACAACGTGAATAATGTCAATAGATGCTGTCGAGGTAATGTAAAAAATTTGGCTGAAATCAACTGTTCGATTTCTTAAGTTCAAGCCAGCAAATGTTTTGATTGTGGTTTAAATTGCAGGCTACCGTTGCACCCTTCCTGTTCCTCTCGTAGTTGGTATTTGTCTACCCGATATCCCAGCTTTTGGAGACATTCCTCTCATTCCAGCCCATTCATTGCAGATTCAAACGCCACCCATAAAAGATGAAAAATCTAATTCTCTTTCAGTTGACCTTGCAAACGTAGGAAAACCGGTGAATGAAACCCGCCAAGATAACATCTGAAATATATTTCTCTTCGATTTGAATATTTATTTCTTATTGACATTGTCATATTCTCAAATTTTACAAAATAAAGTATGTACATTTTCCCATAATTATGATACATGGTTGTCTTTTTATTTTTCGCCGCACAATGTGTAACAAATCGTAGGGGAAAAGGTTAAGGGAGTCCAGTAAAATGCAGATTCCGGCGACAATATTCAATTTTTCCTCCGTTGGCTTTCCAGGCTTTAATTCCGCCGCTTAAAATTCTGTATTCAATGTGTGTGTTTTATGTAACTTTTAAAAGCTATGTTTAGAATCTACAAAAAACGCAATTGAATTAACTTTGACAACGAAAGATTTCTCACTTGATATTTCTGTAGCCCATGCCCGCCAATATTTCAGCTGCTTTGGAAGACCTAGTAAAATGCAAAATAGAATTGTCTAAAAACTCTGGCAATATCCATCTAAAATCCAAGTAATTCCAAAGTACTGGTACGGGTGTATGAGTATAGTGAAAACATTGTTGATTCCAAACCTGGGACCAGTCCTGCAGTATACAAGAATCACCTGATCCAACAATGGTTTAGGTCGACAATATTTGGCTTCAAAATATTGTTCGTCGCGACTAAAATTGTCTGCGATTTCGTCTACTGTTGTCCAAAACACACAACAAGAAAAAGAATTCGTTTTATTTGCTGACGTTATTCGCAATACGTACATATTATGGATGTAGAAACTCTATATCGAAATTACATACAGATACAAATGCACATTTACACAGTTATGGGTTATGGTACAGTAGAGACAAGCTAAAATCTTAAATTGAATTATAGCTACGAGTTTTTCCTCGTGTGCCTTCAATCGACAAAGTATACTTTCAACTGTCTGTTTTATTACTATTGTTATTACGTTCATATATCATGATTTTGGTAAATGTGTAAAATTGTTAACGGACAGATTTCTCAATTCGACGTGTTGTAGCACATCTCTATTATGTATGGATTATATGGGCTCAAATATGTGTAAAACGTGCAGCTCAATACAGTTTGTATGTAAATCATACAATACAAGTGTCTCGAGTTCAAAGGCAAATCAATAGAATATCAGGCACACAAGAGGTTAAGTTTTCATTTTACGTCATAAAATGTAGAAAAAACTAACAATAATATATTGTAAGTAGCAGTAGGTTAAATGCCAATGTGCTTAATTTGGTTGTTTTTAAATTCATAAAATAAAGGCGTTTACGTGGAATATTTATACTGTTGGGGAGCTTCCCGTCGGTCAGAAGCTCCATTGGTTTTCGAACGTCTAGTATAAACGCACCTACTTGGCTAAAACAAAAAACAAAAACCATGGAATTTTCATTCGCATTTGCACAAAGTTGTTGCTTGTAGTTGTGGTACTGAACGTACTTTACAATTGCAACTGCTTCATCGTAGTTGATAACCTGGATCGGTGGTTCAGCTATACACATAAAGTATAACAATCATGTATGGGATACAAAATTTATATTTGAGTTTACAGTCTATTAAAATACAACATAATGATTAATAATCCAACCAATATAGAATTCAACCTGGTTGAATCTCCGCCTCCTCTTCTATAGGAACGAGCTTGGGCTGTGTATGTGGCATACTAAAAAAATGAAAAGTGTAAGTGGTTTTTTTGTTGCAATACTAGAATCGAATCGGGTATTAAAATTTTGCCAATGTAAAAAAGTAGCTTTTTTCCCTAGAAATACCTAATAAAAGTAAAAATATCTAGGAAAGAAACATACCTACAGGAATAAATGACAATGAGATGAGCTTATTGATTTGCGTTTTAAGGTTTTGTTTACAAAAAACTCGCCCAATATCGAGTAGCTACGGCAAAGTTTCAAACCATTTTTTAGTAATCGAGCATAAAATGTCCATCATTTTACATTTTCCAAAATTTCACCCCATAGTTCAGCTTTTCTAGTTTCCACTAGCTTGGAGATTCACTTCAAGCCTGTAAACTGAATGCTATAGTAAGTCAGCTAATTTTCTCACGACTTTTGTGACAACTTTTGAAAACTTAAAGTTGCAGCGGAAAGATGCTCATGTTTTTTTTGACAGCATGGAAATTAATTTGAAGCTGACTTGGCGACTTTTTCAATGCACGTCATACATAAATATTGTACTGCATTTTTGTCAGTTTGAATTACAAATGATAGTATGCAGTATGCAGTATACATTATACATACATGGATACCGGTACGTGCATATTGTAAGGATGCGAATGTGATGACTTGAATTTCTCTGAAATTGAATTTTGAATTACATACTGATGTTATGTATGTCTATGTGCGTACGTAGTACGTAGACACATTACAAACGCATACACGCTAAAGGTATAACAACGATTTACATTTTATATCAGTTCGTTTATGTCAGATATTATGCTTCATATCTATGCAACACACATATGCATGTTGCATGTACAATGTACAGCGTGGAATGAAATATTACAAGGAAAACCAAGTAAAAGCTCCTTAAAAATCTCGTCACTCCATTCAGCGCTGTTACATATGGACAATTTCTCACATAATTATGCATACATGGAAATCAAAATAATAGCGTGTTTATTGTTTATTATGTTCAAAAGTTCAAACACTCTATCCTACAACCTCTCTCTCTCTCTCTATCTATCTTTCTTTCTTGCTCTTTATAATAAACGAATTTATATTTACTATGTACTGATGTAATAATTCATTCGACGAGAGGAATCAAAACTGAATGCTCTATCGGATTAAATAACTTATTGTATCATTTTCACGTGTGTATACATTATAATACAAGTCCTTAAACGCAGTCCGTACTGTATAGACTATATAGAGATACAGCATAAAATGTGATACAATATAGTCAAAAAGGTATGTGGAACGGAAATGGAGAAATTAGAACGTTAGAAGATTCCCTCGAAACAGCTCGAGACTCGAGACTGTCTTTATGTCTAAATCTATCTATTATAACTATCTGTACATTGTGTCACACATAGTCATAACTCATATAATATAACTGATATGATATGTATAATAATTCAAATTTCACAGGTCATGGTGTCAGGCCATAAATAAATAGCCAATATGTATCACATTAGTTACAGTATCACTTAGCTCTTACAGGTGATGAGTCCCATGGACTTTGCATATTTTAATTGGGGATTAAGTACACCGCTCACTCTTCTTTTCACACAATCTCATCTCACCCGTCAGTACTTACCGAGCGAAGAAGGGACAAAAAGATAAATAATATGTTATGTGTGTACGGTTAAGATTACGTTCGTCGCGAATTTTTTAGGTATACTTACAGATTTATTAGGAGAACAATTAAAAGGCTCTTTGGTGTCATATTATTTTGTATAAAATTAAGTATATGCAATGTATTTTGTAAAAATTAGTTTTACGTAGATTTATGACACCACAAAATGCAGTTTAGTCTCTATTTTTCAAACACTTTGTTATGCAATATTTGAAATTAGAATTATACACTATTATGTTTTATGTATTACACGCTCAACGCACAATATGCACTATTATGTTTTATGTATTACACACTCAACGCACAATATGTATAGCTTCTACTATTTCGAGAGAGCTCACATTACACGACATTAAAAAGGTAAGCGTTTTATGACTGCCAGAAAAAAATCAAGGGAATTATGAATGTGCGAAAACGTTCGACCTGACTTAATTAAATTATGTGTGTTATTGCCATTGTACAAATGTGAGTAATGAGTAATATATAATTTTACTCTCAATTTGGTAGTATTATACATAAAAAATAAATGGTACATTGTGTGTGTGATACATTTTAATGAATGGGACTGGTTTGGTAGACAAAATTATCAGCCATATTTGTATGAACAACGAACAAGTTCAATTTGCAGGTTAGACATTGTAAAACGCCGTATACATACATATTGAGTATCTTCTTCATGTCAAAAAATGCATAATGCTGCATTGTATGTATGAATGTTAATATGTATTTACTACACTTACCTTTGTACATATATCACAGTTCAATAGTGTACCATGCACCATGCTTAATGTTGTCTGGTTTGATTAAGCGTCTCAAGAAACTAATATTCTGCTTACTTAAGACATTGTAATAAGTGTGTTTTGTTTCAATTATGCAGATATTGTTCCGGGGTATTAATTTCCCCAACCACTGGCCAAGAATTTATTATACAAGGTGGACATTTTACGTATTATGCATACCTTTTGTTTGAAGGGAAAAGTGAATAAACATATTATTACAGTAAAGCCCATTCATTCATCTGCATCTTACACACCTGCTCATGTAATATCTGTAATCTGCATTCTGTGGAATTTAGAATCATCCCTAAACTTGTTACGTAACCGGCTCACAAAAGCTAAACATGCAGAGAGATGGACAATAATGGGTGAGTTTGATATTTTCAAAACTTAACTTTGAGAAAAAAACTCTGAAAAAATATGAAATACATGAAATGTATTTGTAAATTTAAAGCAATAATAATAGTAAGTATCTACTAAATACTGGCAAACGGTAAATCAAATAGTGACATGAATGCCTGGCAGTCTGACAATAAAACGCTGCATATCCCAATAGGAAATGATGTTTTTATAATTATGTATTATGTATCTTATATTATGTACTGTATGTTTTTGGGGGAAAAGTGCAAGTTTATGAATGTTCATTCTTTTTTCTGTTATCTTTTGCATTGCAAATGCACATTTTACGTGTATTACATAAAAGTTGAAGAGGTTGTCTCCTTTTGTTACTAGAGAGGTTGTGCAAACTCTACTTTGCATTTTTACTCTGCTGAGATTTGAGAAAAACGCACAGGGCTCATTTTTCTCATAATATATTCCAAAAGAATTGCAGAGCCTTTCGAATAATATAGTGACTAATCCGCTTAATGCTTACCTGTCAAACGAAATGTCTTTTTGATGAAAATTGTTTGTGATACATCACAAACTATAATGGATTTTCAAACCTCAAGCAAAAGTGTGATCGTTGGTCATACCAAAGATTTTTCTGTAAAGTTTGTGTATACACTTATTCAAAATTTGTTTTCTGCATCGTACGCGTTTACAAAAAATCTAGATAATGTCACTTAATGTAATGAAAGACGAAGAAAGAAGAAACACATACGATGTATGTAGACATAGGGTGTACGACGACAAAGAAAAATAGATGTTAATGATGATGAATTTTTCAATGATATTTATTAAAATCAACTGTTTTATTTTCCCTCCCTTTACGTTTTCTTTAAAATTTAAAGAGTAGTTAAAAAGATGCGATTAGTAATTAGCCATAAAACAATGTAAAAAGATGTTCATACACAGAACCATAAAAATATTATAATGTAAGCAAAAGGTATACACAATACACAAGAGTAAAAAATGTGGAGAATATTATAAACTTGCAGCATCCTTCAGTTCATGAAATACGACTGTAAAAACCTGCATGTTTATAATAGGATTACACTTTGTCAGTATGTAAAATGTCGTAAAACCAGTGGGCAATTACATATTACTGCATTCTGAGACATTGAACAAAAAATCCTGTAGCAAACAAATAATCCTGGCCTATTTTTACGAACGATGGGTCTATGTATTTCCAATTTCACCGTTTACACGGCCATCTACTCTGTTCACTGTCTATTATTATATTATTGAAGCTCTGTTTTTTCATGTAGTATACTGTACACTTCAAATTTGAATCTTTCAAGGGTAGCGGATATGTGAGAAAATCTAGCAGATTGTGAGACAATTTTGGGTTTAACTCGTTTATGAGATTTGTACAACATGTACATCATGGTAATAAAAAATCAATTAATCAATTACGTAATTATTGTAAGTGAAAAAATAAGTCCAATAGACAATTTTTTCCTTCAAGAAGAAATCAAAATCTAAGTGTACTTCACATGATTATTTACGTTCACGCATAATTTTTAGGAACAACGACCTCACTATAATCTACACACAAAAGTTTTCAGTAGACGACCTAGCAGACGATCACGTTTCTGTGTATATTTGTTTTTCCATTCTTCTCAACCCACCGACAAATCCTCACAATTTAATGCTCAATAAAAGATGGTAACAAAGCCTTGCTCCATTTAGCCGTAAAAGAGGAAAACAAGGCAAGTTTATGTAACTTTGAGGAATGTTGAAAGCAATAAATGAAAATAGGCAAACGGCTAATATAATTTATGCCACCATTCAAACTTTCCAGACTGATCTATTTACAAAACAAAGCAAACCCCTTTTAACTTTATTTTTTCATATACACGATGGGGCGAGACTGGTAAAATTACAGAAATTCAGCAAACAGTAAATTCCAAGATCATTTTAACTCTCAAAAATGAAAGCAAAAAACAAAGAAGAAAGTTGATGGCCCCTCTCTTGCTTCTCTTTTTTACATATTTTTTATTATTTAACTCCTTATTCTTCGGATGGCTATGTGGGTGCGGCTCAATATGTTTTTTCATACATTTTAAACGTGTTATGGAAAATGAAGAATTTATCAGATTTTTACGTCAAAATTGTCTAAGTTGTTAATTACATACCCAAAATTCATAAGTATGTATAATGTAAACAAAATGGAATGCATACTTTTATTATTTAATTAAATTTAACTGAAAAATGGGAACAACTGGAACTATAGAGTGTATACAAATCACAGCAAAGAAAATGTTAAGTTTTTCAGTTAAAAAACTTTGCTGCACATTCTAACGCTGATACACACTTTTACCCATTATATCAGAGTCTAGAGGCTTTGTTGCTTGTTGCTTCTATACATTATGCATTTACGCATAAGCATGTGTGACAAGTAATGTGTTTGGGCAAAAAACAAACCGTAAATGAAAAAAAACAGCAACAAATGAATGAATGCGTTTCTGTCTGGATGATGATTCAAATTGTACATGAATTCTACCAAAAGTGAACCAACAACTTTGCAGTTGTATAAGATTTCATGCCATGTAAATTATATATGTACACACACGTATCATACAAGTATTATTTGAGCTTTGAAGATGCACACTTTTGCTTTTTTACTATTCTATTATAACATTATCTTACCATTTGACTTCATTGTACAGACTACAGACATACTCTACTGTAGATATACATACATAGATTTCGAGTATGAAGAGTTCAAAGCGAGTAAATTACACACAAAACCTTACAACTTACACCGATTGCAATGTTTTTAGTTTTTTTTGCTATTTTACTAATATTCTCGTGTCTATATCATTTTTTGTGTATAAAAATCAAAATAATGGCTAATGTCTGTTTATCACTGAATAATCGTAAATAAGAATTTAAATACGCCGTACAGCGTGAGGTATCGCGTTTATCACTGTATATTATCGCATATAACAATAGACAAGTCGCGTCGCGAGACATACATAATAAGAAGCATACTAATCACAGCTCAAATTTTCAAGTACAGCATAATCGAATCAAAAGTCTCCCTTTAAAACTGAAAAGCCTATTCACAAGTCATTACGTGGACGAGAACAATCATAAATTTGCTAAAATTAGCGACAGTTCGATGACACTTTCACGCACTCAAGCCAACGATTGTTTGTACTTAGGCAATGAGACTGAATCAGCTATCAGCTAACAACAAACACGCTATCTTCCCGTCTGCATTCTGCATTCCTATTTCATGAACCATTTGAAACATTTTTATTTTATGATGTACGACTCAAAATTGGCAATAGCAATAATGCATTTACTTTTACCCTCGCCAAACTATACAATTCCAATCCCAGATGATATACTGAAGGAACGAGAAGGAAGGAAGGAAATATTGTGCAAGTGGCTTTGCAAAGTTTATCACAGTTAAAAACGATGACATTATCAAGCACAACAAAGCATAAATAATAAATAATATAACATTTTCGTATTGACTGATGAATTTTAAATATTTATTATGAGCACGAGCCTCTATTGGAAAAGTCAAAATATTGCCCCATCGCTGCAATTTATTTTATGCCAAAGTGCTTATGAAAGCCGTGAAGAATTTGTCTTGTCATTTAGCATTGCAATTTTTCAATAAAATAAGGACAAGAAGGTAAAAAATTAGTCAGACCAAAACAGATTGGCGATTGGCAACAATTAATAATACATAAGTTATAATTATTGCAATGACAATGATTATTAGGTTTATTTCCTTTTGACTTATTTCCATGACCCGGAATATTTTGACACGCAAGTCGCAAGTTTGTTCTATGTTATTTGATAAAAAATAATATTAATTACAGTTATTACTCTTATTCCTACTAAACATATTTGGGGAAGTAAATACAAGCAATAAGCATAATATGTAATATGTTGGGCCTGCATGAGTGTAAAAAATTGATCCTGGAATAAATTAATAAGGTATGTATAACTTTCTTTTTTCTACCACCCATCACTGACTGTTTAGAGAAAAACATGAGCAAACACGGTATAGCAAAGAATGTATGTATGCAACTGTGCATGTGTGATGTGTGACTATCGCCAAACAGATAAATGTGTTTAATATAGCAGCAGAGAACAGAATACAGAAAGAGCCGCTTGTCTTAATTTGTTTAGAGTTTAAATAATGTAATTTGTAACTTTTGTAGTTGAAGAGCAACTGCTTGCTGTTCAATAACCACAACATACATAGACATTTTTCCTAATTGTAGTTTGTAGTTGCAAATGCATAAGTATAGGAAATACATACACAATACACTTTCATTGAGTCATGTATGTGGTAGCTCTTTGCAGTACACAGCGCAGTAAAGTAATTACAAATTATTTAACTGCTGTACTCACGCATACATTATGTATACACAATAAGAAACGATGACGAGACTTCTTCGTTTCCTTATAAAGATGCATCTTGACTTGAATCAAGATTCTTGATTCTTGATGCTCCATTACATTTTATGTCAGGAAGCACGCCATACGCCAAACACAATGAACAACAATGGAATAAGAAAATTGAAGAGTTTTTATCCAAAAATATTTTGTATTATTAGGTCTTGGGACACTGCTTTTTTCTCCAATCTTCTTCACAATACATTTCTACAAAACTCTACGAAAGAACATTTATTATAACAAATTCTTATTGTGTGCAAAGATGTAGTACATATTATAGTTGTATCTAATCTAATATAAATTAAGGGGAAAATCCTTTGTCGAATCAAAAGGATATTCTTACGATGAAAGACTACTTGACCGTAATTAAAACGTTTGTATACAAAACTTTCGCCGTATATCGAATGAACACGCAATAGTAAGTGTATTATTTATTATGATTATTATGGGTACTGGGCTTGTAAATAGTAAATAGGTAGTAGGTAGATCATACATAATGGGAAAGAGTAGCAAATTAGTTATGTATGCATTTTTAGCATAATGTGCAATTAAATACACTATTAGCCTTTCTCCACTTCCCCATACTTAATTCTACGTGTATATTGGATGACCATTATTGGACAGCATTTCCATTGTGTGTGCTTACTAACCGTTGACCATTTCGAAAACCTTCATTTGTACAGGGTCCTTCCCAAAAGACTGGGAAACTTTCCGGAAAGTTTCCATTTGAAACAATGGAAACTTTGAGCACGGAAAGTTTCCATTTACCCAGTCTTTTGGGAAGGACCCTGTACAATGTACCTATATAATGTAAGTTATTTCTTGCATTTCTATTAAATGTACACTTAATACCAATACCATAATCCATGGGTATTGGAGGAAAGCTTGACTGGTTACGAAACCAGTGAAGAGTTTTTTGAACTGCATTGCAGCCATGTGATCGAAGAAATACAATAAATAAAATGCAAGATAAGAAGTCATCAATATTTTATGAGCTCGCAAGAACAGAAAACGACATGCAAAATGTATTTCTGCACAGCACACGATCTTAGATGGCATGAGTGTCACCACTTTGTCTTCCTCCACATCCAAATCAACTTAAAGCATTGTCCTTTGATCTTATCGGTAGAAAACTGCATTCATAGTTTGTAAAAATCGTATGAATAAAAGTCTAATATGGCTTGCCAATACAGTAGTAATACGACATACAATATCGAGGTTATAATACAAAATATGTACGCAGCCTCTTAATTCTACATACAGTATAAACTGTTTTAGCAGCTAGGAATCCTTATCCCACACCGAGTAGTGATGAGCGTTTTGTATTTTGTACTTAGTTATGTGAATACACCAACGATATGTACATGCATATTTTGCAAATTTTTGAACAGAAATTTATTTTCCCCGATAAACCTGCATGCATTTTGTACAAATGATAGTGTACCTAAGACTCGTGTAAAATCGCTAAAATATGTGTACATAAATACAAAGTGTGCAAAAAATAAAGCAAGGCAAACTGCTTCGCAAATAAATCATGGTATAATTTTTTTACCAGTTTTCGTCAACTTTTTAAATGAAGAAACTATTTGTCATGCATGCACAAAACTCCATCACAAATAGCAACTAGCCTATATGTCAACTATTAAATGCTGATTGTGAGTTTGACGTTTGTCGCTAGTAATTTTCAAACTCCATCTAGTCTCGTCCTTGTTTCACAGTAACTTGATACTTAGAAATCTGCCACCGAATATTTCTTGTGATTTCATTGTGCATACATTTGGGCATTAGTATGAATTCGATGTTACATCAAAGGACAAAGCGTGTGCGTGTACATACGATATGAAAATTTCATTATACATTCACACATATGTATGTCGATTGTCGAAGGCTGATAGAGTGAATATCAATTGAGGCATGTGTTGTATTGACGCGTGTACATGTTAGTTACATCCATGTGTACTTTTCTACTCGGTTGCAGTACTAAAAGTTTATTTATTTATTTATAACATGCGAGATTTAAACTAGGTGATGAAAATTTGCACGCGGAATTTGAAATACTAGTTTTTGTAGTTCATAAAAAGTTATTACATAAGACGAATAGAGCATGGAGCGAAAGGGCAAACAAGAGGAAAATTTTCATACGAAAAATAATTATGAAGATACCTTTACTTTTTTTACCTATCTGTAGTTCTACATTCATTCATGGGCGATTGTGAATGAAATTTTTCAAGCAAGGAAAAGGAAAAGAAGAGAACTTTGTATGGTTGTATACCAAGCGTGGAGAAAAGAGAAAAGTGTGTGTTATAAAAAACAAACGTAAGCACAAAGTCAAAGGATTGTAAATATGAATGAAAGCCTGATTCAAAAATGACGTGAAGTATAAAAACTGAAACCTGGCGAGAGAGAATGATTCCGCGGAACAGGAAGGATATTCACATTTAATACGCCTTTTCGTTTTGGTTAAATGCATCATACATATACCATGTACATAAGTAAGAGTGTTCATCTTACATGTATATTAATACATTGTACAATGTACAATATCTATCTAAAGTGTGTGTGTGCGTGTGTGCGCATGTCATTCTAGTTGTGGTCCAGGTCCTTTACAGTATTTTATATTTCATACACATGACATATAATACGCACATAATGCATCCACAGCAGTCAAAATTACTTTAAAAAGTTTTAGAATCAACTACAGGTCTTCTGAGGGTCCCACAGTCTTATCCTTCTCTTTAACTTGTGGTCCTTTCGTCTCACGATATCATGGAGGAATTATTATATGTGGACATAGTTATGAAGAAGATATAATATGTCATAGGCAAGACATGTGTGTACCGTACAAAGACAAAAACAAGCAATATAGACGAGTCAAAACATGTATGAGGAGTATGACTCATCCATCGTTTGAAATGTCGTCCACCCCCCTGTATACCCTTCAGAGTGCCATCATCATCATCATAATATCTACAGAGCACATACATTCTGATGTACATGGACACCATTCTTCAACTTATTGTGCTATGTAGATGCGTATTGTAGATTTAGCTGAGCATTGTTTGAGCCTATATATACAATGAATAGTATACATCACTTTGTCTCGCTATGCATACATACTCCAGGACTTAAAAATTACAGTAGGTACAAGCATAAACAGAATAACGAAATACTGTTTCATAATTTTTGCTATAATGTACTTACACTATAACTTTCGCCAATTGTATAGCTTTTTAAATGTTTAATACAGACTGATTCTACAAGCCCAAGCGGAAATGGTCATAAAACACATATGCATAATGCTGTTACCTAGCTAGAAAAATACTCAGAGTCTCAGTCACTGCTCTGTACAAATGTGCAATGGCTTTTAAATGCAACTTAGTTCATCTAACATCATATACTGTTTAAATTCAGACCCTCTCTTTCAAAATTAATTTAAAAAAAAATTAAACTTGAAGTTGCTACTTTCTCCAGAAACAATGAATATCCGGCCCATCAGTGATTTTGTGTCAAGTTTGTTAATTAAAATTTTAAAGGCATGAATTTGTAAATCTCAGCATATATTTCATAGGAAGATAAAAATTATTTAAGTTTATTTGCTTGATTCTTAAGCCTACATGTCCATATAATATTTTAAGAGAATAGTTAAGTTTAAGGCTGGAACTGAGACTCAAACTATAAATACATATAACTTGGCCTAGGAGAAAGAAAGAAATGAAAGTGAGGCGAGCAGCGGAAGTGGCGCATTGACACAACACTATTACACAGTATTTTTTTCACACACTATTACACAAAGCAGACAATGCAATGCATCACCATGTACGTACATAAGTACAAGCACAAACATAGCAGTGACTTTTGCTTTTACAGGAATTTCTGTATATGTAATCATTTATGTACTATACTCAAATCTCTAGTCTTTTATATGCTTACTATTATGGAAGCAGTATGGATCTAAAAATGTACATTATACGCATAGTGTATGTTTCAGGTTTTTGATTTTTACTCTCTTGACTACGTTTTTGTGAATGAAATGAAGGAATGAATGAGTGAGTGAATGAATGAATGGACGAATGAATGAGTGAATACGGGAATGAATGAAACAATTGACATTTGACTATCTAGCTATCTACTCTGAACATTCTCGCTCCATCATTACGATATTTTAAACAGTGGATGATACGTATGGATAGAGACTTACTTAGATGTGACTGTTTATGTAATCATGTACGCATATATGTGTACAGCTGTACTGCTGCAGCAGTACACTCATGCATATCGACAATGAGTGGAGACAAACTAAATATTTGGTATTTTGAATTTCCACAACTTGGTATCTAATGGTAAACTGTCACGTCCACGAAAGGTATAGTACATGCATGCATATCTACACCTCGTGCAAAGATTCAACTTTCACTGTGACTAAAAAACAGTCAGGTATCCTGTCTCTGTGGAAAAGGAATAGTATACTTAAAGATAAACAAAGCAACGTTTGCATATACTATCTCCTAGTTCTAGCTTATTCAAACGTTAATGACAATCAATACATAATATGTTTAATATTTTAAACTAATAGATAATTATTTCTAATTGGCTTCCAAGTAGTTTTACTGTTATGTTTGATGTACTTATCTATAATTTATCAGTGTTGAATGTTAAGCAATAATTAACAAAAACAACGAATATACCGTCGTAAACTGTTAAAATTCAAAGTGTATGAGATATGGCGGAAAAAGCAAAGTGAAATAGAAACTTATAGGTGTACATTGCTTGATTTTATGCAGCTAAATTACGTTAAAAACATTATTCTCATTCAAATCACATTGGAATGCATGTATATTATGTATTAGAACTTATAACGAAAATTTAAAATCATTAGAACATAGAGTGTCAATAAGACAAATGCAAACTGTTTTCATTAGTAAAAGTTATATTTCATATTATTTTGAAAGGTAATTACTGAATCTTTGACAAGCTGCAGTAGTAGATACTTAGACACGCGAGGAAAATCCAGAATCAGCATGCCATTTTAGTTCCACTTCATATAAACGCATGCTAACATTTATACACTCCAAAATCCCCACTAACAAATCATAAGATTACTGTAATTAAAGCGCAGCATAAAAACGCCTAAGCATGGGGTATAATACTATGCATTTTTACAAGTATTAAATATCACTGTTAAATCCGTCGGTAAGTGTTGTTGCAATCACAAACTTGCATACATGAGCGATAAGTCGCAATCACTACAAATTGAGATATCCATATATAAAAGTATGCCCATATCAAGCCATATAATATCTGTAGATTTAGATATAAAGTTGCTGCTATTATCTGGTGGTAATAAGTATTATGTATGACGTATGGCAAATGTTGTGGTTCTAATACATATCCGGATAAGTTGATATCATCAGCTCAAATGAGACAAGATGCAAAAAATACAATTTGCATGGTTCAACTGAGACACCTAAATCGATGCAGTGAATTTTACCATGCGTAGACACATAAAGTACATGTTATTCACAATCAGCGAAATTCGATGACTTGGTATTGTAAATTCACTAATGACTTAATGACACTGTCACAGTGTTTCAATTACAGTGCAGTTGTTATATTTTTTTGTACATGGACAACTTGAATGTTTTTATGCACGCAGATTTATTAATAATGCCCATGTTATGGGAACGTGAAAGTCAAGTGGGGGGATATCTACTTTAATACATGTAGCGTTTAATACATCATACTTTTTAAATGTGTATAATACAAATTGCAAAAAATGAGAGAAATAAAAAAGATCGTATCTATTCTGAAAATCCTAATCGTAAAACCGAACTCCTTTTTTTGTATTTTCATTCATCAAAAAACATTCAAAGATGGCAAAATATGTGTATGAAGATGAATTGTTACTGTGCAACTTTAATTTCAACGTGATTTGAAACGGATAAACGTGGAGAGGTTATAAAAGTTTAATTGTTATCTAATACTTCATAAGTAAACAAACGAATCTTTAAAAAATCAAACACGATACTAATAGCCAACAACCAAATAATAAATATTGGATTAGTGTATTGTGCATAGCAAAATAAGTGGAGTGTGGACTATAGTCAGTCCTTTGGTTTATGATTCTCAGTAAGCTTGTGATCATCTCAAAACTCATTATTAGCACAGGGCACAGGTTTTTATATAATAGTACTCACAAAGTATATGGCGCCATGTGCAGTTTTATCAAAAAAAAAACGAGCGAGTAGTAGTACTAGTATTTTCTGTTGACAACGATTTAATATAGATATATAAGTATGTCTGCTTGAGGTCGAGGTGCGAGCAAGAAACTTAATCAGCATGTTATTATACTTAAAGTCGCCATCAGGCGTTTTTTCAACTTAACAAATAACATTAATAAACATATGTATCAGATACATGGCAGGTAGGGGGTAGGTATATATACATTTGGAGCATTTAACAATCATTTTCGGGTAGTCTATTTGCTGTAGTATGTGCATATCAGAATGCATGACTATATAAAAATGTACATAGACGTACCTCCCAGTGTATAAATACATAGATTTTGTATACATATTATAGTTTAATAATCCTTGTCCTTACGTAAAACTCACACTAAAGTTAAGCCAATAACCAAACCCTATGTATCAAAATCTGAAGACAATACTGAATACACCTTTGATAATACAAAACAATTGTAACGATGTAAAAAATACGGTTACATTTTTAATACTTTTTTACATGCACGAGGAGCGAGGATGAGGTTATGATAATAAACGAGAGAGTGTTTGTGATAGGGACTCGCTAATACTTTAAAACTGCTTAGTAATCAATGAGACTTATCAGTTCAAAAACTGACTGACTGGGACAACAACAAGAGTATTAAGCAGACGCCATTATAATAGTAGTGTTGTCTGCTATGTACATAGTAAGTATACCATGTATTTGGTTTTAGTTCCTTGCACATATGCAAAATTATCAATTCATTCATAAATCTTGTGAATGTATGACTCCAAGTTTTTTAGTGCTTATTGTTACTGTACATTTACAATAATTGCAATACCACAGAAAATATAATACGCTTGTACACACATGGTGTAGTACGTAACTTCATTCATAAAATTCACATAATTTACCAATGTATGGAAAGAATCAGGAACGGTAATAGTTTTTTGATGGAAAATACTTATCCATTGCCTACTTGTACTCCATAGGTGTATTGCATGTAGTGTATAGCACGTACATACATCATAGGGAGTCAGATACATCATGCTGTATAGATTCTATCAGGTACTTAATACTTAATACAATCAACACTTGTAAACAACACAGTCGCTATATTCATTACATATATTATGGGTGCACTGTGCACCTATACTGATAAAAAATTATTACGTGTACATCATAGTATTATCCATTTATCCATGCAAATTTCAAAGGGCAAGTTGGAATGAACTCTGCTAGCACCTAGCACTTGTTTTTTCTCGTTCCCTAGAAATCGTTTAGCTAAGTAATTAGAGAAAACAAAACACTTGAGTAGAGTATTATTTGTGTTCATGCACAAAAAATAATACACTAGTTCCATGTTCCAAGGGATTTTTATGGTGAACAAATTACCAATATACACAATACACACGTAATGTGACATAATATTTTATGACTTTGAGCGAGAGTAATATGGGAATATTACACATTGAATGTTTTTTTAACTCCTGATTTTTACTTTGTCACAGTATAAATGTATCATTTATGCATCTACTTTTGTGAAACAATGAAAACCCATAATAATTGATAATATTGTACACGCCAAAAAAGTAAAGGAAGCCTTTGAAGAAAAGCCTCGGAACTCGGAAAGTAAAAAACAGATATTTTGTCAGTAGTCAATAATAAAATCAATTTGTATTCTTCATAAGAGCAACTAGTCGTTGGATACAACTTGTAAATATTATTACGAATAGTTGAATATACATTTCTACCCAGGATATTTTGTGCACGTACCATTTCTGCATTTTCCACTCATGTACATGCCAAAAAATATTATGATTTATAATTACATGCTTCTTTGTTTTCAATACTTCAATAGAAATTGAGGAATATGAGGGAACGAAAAGACTAAAAATGTATATATCCTAAACCCTAGAGTTACTAATGTTATAAAACATTATGGATTTTACTGTGATAACATTGAATGATTATTGGATACATATACAGTTAAAATTCAAGTAATTAAAAGTCATCTTACCTTATAGTTGACGGACGCTCTATCAAAATTTCATGGAAGATCTTCTATCTTCTATATTCTATAATCGTTCTTGAGTTCTTAAGTAGAGATGGTTTAAAGGGATAAATACGGGTGGGTTTAACTATGTATTAAAGTTTTCTTTGAACTTAATTGAACCACCAGCAGTCGAAAAATCACAGGAGGTCTTGCTGTCGTTCTCAAGTGGAGGTTCTTAATTTTATCGCTGGAAGACAGCGAAAATAATCACACTGGCACTTGCTTTAGAAATAGAATTTGAGATATAAAAGGAGACAAGATTTGTTAAACAAACAGAAAACAGCCAGAGTTCCTTGGTATAGTAGTCGTGTAGATATATTGATTATTGATACAGTAATAATTATTATCAAAAGCAACGAATAAAATTGACATAGTACATGGTGTATAAAGTTAGTACTCAAAGTGCATCATGAGAAACAATATTAGTTATTACTTAGAGGACAACATACGGTGAGGACATTTTTACACATAAAGTATCATCATAATTTTTTACTGCCTTTATATATCTCTCTCACTCTCTCACTTATACTCTCGAGTACTTAAGTTAACTGCTTCACGGGGAAATATTCAATCCTATTTGAAAATGCATGGAGAGTTAAGCAAACCCCTATTCGAAGTGGGCCATTTTCATTCATAAAAATCCAACAAATAATGATAAAACAAACTGTAGTACTCTCGGTATTTTTGTACATTATGCACTAAATGTATTATTACCGGACTATGGATGTATCAACATAATAATATGCTGTATTATTACGTAGTAACATCATGGTTAAGTAAGTACTTACAACACATATAGTTTCATTTGTAGTAGAGTAGTAGAGAGAGGGTTTTATCAGTTATGAAAATTACAGTTCCAGGAACTCTTCTGTTATCATTATCAGTTAATCAGCAGGAATAAAGTTGACTTTGACAAATAGCGTCTACATGCATTGCATGTATTTACCTACTTTTTAGAAAATGGAGAATTGGACCATGGACCATGATGGAACCAAACTGCCTGTATAAACTTTGAATTCATTATTTGTACTTAAATTTGTAATTTGTAGATTCGACAATAAAACGAACTACACACTACACAATCAAATAGGATGGAAAATGGAAGATATCCTGAAACTAGACATCTATAAACGTAACTGAAAAAAACTGTTCGCCTCATCGTGTATGATGTTTTTTCACCTACGGACACAAAAGTTAAACAGGTTAAAGGCAAAATCAAGTTTGGTATCACAGTTAGAGGACTTTTGCTGTTAAATAATTAACAAATTAATAAATAATATAAGTAAAGATTACTCAGTAAACTGTTGTTCTTGAAACTTTTATAGCTTTAGATTTTACCCGAAACAGAAAAAGAGCATTCGTTTTACAGATTTGAGTAGGTAGTAGTTTAGTCTACATCTTACATTATGATAGCTGCTATGCTGTCCACTCACAAGATAATTATCAGTATTTCTATAGAACAAAAAATACACTTCATTGTCGAAGTTTAACATGATAATATTATTGTTATATTTTATCAATTTAATTGTTAATTAACTTTTGACAGCTGATGCTGGTTTTTGTATAAAAATGATAGAAAAAATGATATTCCATCCAACTGCTTATGACACCATCTTGTGACTATTTCGTGCCTCAGAGAACCGCCTGTTTTTGAAAAAGTTAAAAAGGTTTGCCAAAAAAAAAAAAAATTGGAACGATTTGGAGAAATAACAGGTAAGATTAAAATGTTTTTAAAATTTTAATTGCAATTATTTGGTATGGACAATGTTAAAGGTATCATAGGATATTATTGAAGATCATAATTACATTTAACAGGGCTGGGTACATTAAAAATTTAGTAGTTATATAGGAAATAGAAAGAGTAAATTTGCGATATTTTGGGGTCATATTGCAAAAGTACCGAGTATAACACTGAAATCTGAAGTGTTTTTAAAGTTTAATGTTTCGTTAGTTAATAGTAGTTAATAGTTAATAGTTAGCTATTTAAAAACCTTCTCGATATAATTAATTGGCAGCTATTGAGTATCAAAGAAGCAATCCAAAAGAAAGAATTTTCATACATATTATTATAAGGTGTACGGCTAAATTATTGTTTCTTTCTTCCTCTTGTAGCTCTTTTAATTCATTCTGTGATTCGAGTCGTCTTCAAGATGAGTCTCCTTGCACGAGCCCAAAAGTCGGTGTGTGTGACTTTAAGACGGAATATTGGATTATCCGCTATTGTGGCACAAAAGGGTGGTCAAGCTACCGATGCCATTCAAAAGTTGTTCCTCCAGTCCATCAAGGAGTACGAACAAAAGAGCAAGTAAGTGATTGTTAAATGATTAAATTGTTTGACATAGAATACTTTTTTTAGCTACTAAATGTCTCTCTTTTGTTTCTATAATTAAACAAGGTTTGATTTTTGTTTTAATTCTGTAGGTCTGCTGGTGGAAAATTAGTCGATTCAAACCCTGAAATAGAAAAGGAACTCAAAAATGAATTGGCTAGAGTAGCAAAAATTTACGGTGGTGCTGCTGGTGAAGACATGACCAAGTTCCCACAGTTTACATTTAAAGGTAGAATAACTTTTTTTAGCATTCTATTCGTACACATTATTCTCCTTACTTTTCGTATGAACCTTTAATCCTCGATAAAAAAAAGTATGGATTTGAATAGAACCCGTATGTAACACGTAATTTCACAAGTGTTTCTTTCTAACAATTACAGAGCCAGTTCTTGATCCAATCGACCAAGCCCCAGCAAAATAGAGCTAGCGATATTATATAAACCATTTTATTATTAGTCCACTATCGTCTATTAAAATGCCGGAAGTTGTAAATTCGAATAAAGAGTAGTGATAATATATTATGTAATTTAAAAAAAGAAACAAGGGAGGATGCAGTTTTTTTGGAAATTTATGTTACACTATTCTAATAATGTACGCCCATCCATCTCTTTTCTTCCCCTATCCCACAAAAGCTGTAGATTTAAATATGAATGAATTCAATTTAAATATAATTTCCAACTGGAATCGAAAAATAAAGTAACATGTATATTATGATACATGTATAATATCCAAGTGTATATAACATTTAGTTGTTTTTATTTAAGATTAATCTCATCAAGTTGATTGAAAAATATTCACGTGAATAATATAGGTATAGTGAAACAAAAGGTTTCGAAAATTAAATAATGAAAAAAGTCAATTTCAATAGTCAATTTTTATCCTGTTATAAAAAGGCAAATGTGTACTATGCGGTATTATGTACTAGAATTAAAATAGCCATTATCCTTAAAATTAATCGTAACAGTACTCGTATATTATACTTAATGACTTGACGAAATAGTTTAGGAGTTATAAAACTTGTAAAAAAAAGCTAGGAAAAGAATACGATATCCATAATTAATAAATTATTCAAAATAGTTTTTTGACAATGCGGTAGCCAAGAATGGACTCGTGCGTAGGACCCAATCCACATTCTGCATGAGTAAAGGCATACTAAAATGTTGGGAAATTTCCTTATATGATTGTAGTCGGATTGCTGTTTGCTTCAGATCAATTACTGTTTTCAATTCTCCAGCACACGTGCAGCGGGTTTTCATATTATCTTCTTTGACCTTTGTAAATAGTATTGAAAAAGAAATTTTTATAATTTAGTAAATTATGGTCAATATACATGTATGTAATATGTAAATCCGTGAATGCAAAATCTTACAACGTTTTCAAAACCGTCTCCTAACGAAAAATAGGGCACAATTTTCGTCTCCCTACCTTTGTCCATGATAATAAGTGAAATTGCTTTAAACTGGGTCTAAGGCAATTTTCACGGCAAATGGCAAATTAAATTATTTCCCTATTGAATAAAGTATAATATGTTTTCTAAAGTGAACGCTGAATTTGTCACTATTTAACCCTTTCGCGACTCTGTATTTTTTCTATCGACAACTGTTGAGATTACAAAGTTTTTTGGTATATAACTCAACTTGAGTAAATAATGTAAGTATTTAATATTTAATGAAAAATGGAGAATGAGTAGTCTGAATTTAAAAATAACAAATTCCATCAAAATATAAATACTTTCAGACAATAGTGCACACGTTCGGATAGTATTCCACTAAATTGAAAATATTAAACTGTTTATTTTTACCACAATCAAGTCATTTGGATGGCACTTGAGACTTGAGACGGTATTTTTATGT
>JAQIVE010000990.1:0-28968 GCA_034698285.1 Sminthurinus bimaculatus
AGGGTGGTTTCTTATCTTCCATAATAACTACTATGTAAGATATAAGTTGATTCGTTTTTTTGTATCCTTTTTTCCACAAGTACTTTGAAAACACCTAACAAGATGATCCTAATGGGTATATAAATATTTATATATATATATACTCAGGGGAATTCAATTTAGTATGAAATGACTTGTGTGTGGTCTAAGAGTATTTTTTATAGTGTAGTATATGCTAATATTATTATTATTATGGTATGGTATGGTATGGTATGGTACTTTTTCACCATCCAAAAATGCTGACAAGCCGAATTTTGTGAAACATGGCAAAAACCCTCTCCATTATCCACAACATACATATTTAAATATCTACACGGAAAGAAATTTAATGTTGCAGAACCTACAGAGGGTGGACTTTTAACAAGTTCACACTAGCAACGCGATTTTAATTCGGGTTTTATCAACAGTATAAAACATTACTTTGTGCACACAAATTCTTCATTTGATGGAGATCATGTTTCCAAAAAAAAGTTCGAGCTTTTTCGGTGGAATTATAGCTAAGAAAAAAATACGGAAAAAATGTCCCAAAAATCATTAGTCCAAAGTTTTGCTGGTCTGTCCTGAAATGGCAATTCGTTCTACAATTGGCAAAAGCCTATTGGTCAGCAGAAGAGACTCTTCTAATATAATATAATCTGCAAGGTTTCATTGTCGAATTGAAAGATGGAAAAGAAATATTGAGATTCGTGTCAAGTCAGGTCAGTATAGGTACAAATGTACATGTATGTAATCAAAGGCAAAAAAAAGTTTCACCTGAGATTTTTGAGTTCACCTCACTGCCACAAAAAGGCAGCAAAAGGCTCTAATATATTTGTATGTATGTATGACTAACTCAGAACCTTAGCTAATTATCCCGATTGAATTACTTTTTATTAATTGACTTGTAGAACTGAGGATAAACAAAATTTTAAAAAAAGGGTTTCGGGCATCCCGAGTTTTGAAAACTTTTTTTTTAAGAAATTTTTTCGATGAACTTTTTTCTCAGGCATAATTTCACCAAAATGAGTGAATTTTTTAAGAAGCAGAATCTACATGCACTGAAGAATTAGTGGATATAAACAGTTTCCCCATTCGTAGTATAACAGCCGAATAATAACTGTTGGCCGGTGTTAACTTGTTAAAAGTCCACCCACTGTAGAAATTGCAATAACTACGTCATTTTGTAATGTACAACGTGTACAGTGTACAGTGTATAACTTTGTAAATATACATATATCTTACATATGCATGCATATATTTCCTCATGGACATTAGACATTGTACAAAAAATTCACCATTTAAAGTTGTACACAGTCGACACGTGTTTTGCATATATATGTACACCGTACCTATGTATGTACAATGTACAGGACAAACCAAAGGCCCCGAATCTTTGTCGGAAAATCACCTTTTTGGATATAGAGATGTCTAGAATTATTTTGCAAAAACCTCTCTGGGAAATTTCTGACCATACTGGTTTCAGCGCAAAAGGAAGTACAAACACGGCCTGTGAATTGCAAATGTGCCTAGTTTCAAACCGAGAGCTGGAATTTTTTCCGAACTAAATATTATAATACAAAATATTTGCAATTTTTTCCTGGCATATTTTAGTCCCCATGTTCATATAGTTGCAGTTCACGGGTGTAAATTACAATTTTCATAATTTTGGGCATTAATTATTATTTAAAATATCACCCATGAAGAAAACGTTCTTGACGCTTTTTACTATTCTGCGTGCTTTACTTTCTTAATAATTTTTATAATTCTATTCTTTTTATTAATTTGGTTTGTGGTATACATATATTACATTTGAATGTGCACGATACAGGAGTATAATCTCATTAAACTGCTATTATTATATGCATCTCTGTATAGATTACAAATACAAAGATTTGATGTTTTTTTGTGTTGCTCATTTTCTTATTTATATCACGGAGCAGGAGATACATAAGTATATGTATATAGTATATAGTGAGCAAGTATCTGTGTACATTTGGAAGGTTTGTAAGATTTTCAAGATTCTTCCATTTTCAAAGAGAGAGAATATAAACTTGGGAGAGAAGAGAGAAATGGAATAATGGAATAAGGGAAAGAGGAAAGAAAGGAAGGGGGAGAGTAAGAGCGTTAATACAAGTTAATACAGTCTATGTGCATGCATTTATCTATGTATATGGTGTAGTGTATAGAGTTTATGCACATTCACCATACACAATTGTACATATCTTACACATACACACATACAAATACGAATGGTGAACTATTCGAAGTCGTCGTCGTCGATAAAAGAAACGGACGTCGTAAATTCGGTTGATACGGGCAAAAAATTTTGGCAGGAAAGAAAATTTTTTTCCCTTCTTCATCTCTTTTTCTTGTGCTCCTTCTTCCACTTTTCTTTTGGATGTTAGTTCTTGTACGTAAGTCAAGTCTACTACAAGTGTTGTACTCTACTACCACCACTACCACTACTACTACTACTACTAATACTACTACAACTACTATCTACTACTACTCTACTCTACTATTACTACCACTATCTAATACAACCTACTACGAAATACTCCTTTGCTTTCCTGTACTCAACTCCCTGCACAGTTCTTGTCCTCGTGTGACTTGAACCGCTCTCATATCTCTTCGTTTCTCTCCTTCTCTTCCTATGTACAACCATATTAAGCTAACAGCTTCAAACTATGGAGTCATCTCTAATCTAATGCACTGCATTACGAATTACGATGCATTGCCGCTCAAGGCTTCTCTCGTCTTGGTCTTCGACTTCTTCTTTTTTTTTGTCCAAGACTTTTCCTTCCTTTTCTTTTTGCTCTCATCCATGTATATATAATATTTCAACGTCTCTCTCTCTCTCTCTCTCTCTCTTTCCAAAACTCGAACTATCTCTACAATTCTAACTCTTCACTCTTTTGACTTTTGCTCCTAAAATTGCTTTCGTGTGAGCCCTCGCTGGATGATGTGCATAATAATATCAGAGTGGAGATACGTTATATTTATATGATGATCTTATAGCAGCCTAACCTAACGTACTTAATATGTTGTTAGATATATGTAGTATGTATTGTATGGTAGTATAGAGTATAGTATGCACGGCTTCTATTATTATGTATGTGCATTGTGCATACATATACATATACATGGTACGTATATAGGTATTATAAGTACATAAAGTTCACCCTAAAAAGGAGATTTCCTCAGTTTGTACTCATCAGTTCCAGTCCGACTGATTACAACTGAATAAAAGGGACTTTTTTACGGCTCGAGTTCCGTTTCTGTGCAAATGTCGTCGACGTCTACAACTTAATTGATTGACGAAAAAAATTTGCCATGCACTTTGAAATCAGTTTTACGGCAACCAAACGACGTATCCAATCTGCATGAACTCTTTCTTCCTCCTTTCGAGACCATTGTACTCAGCTCCTTCCAGCTGAACCTCCGTCTTCTATATCTTCCGTATGTATCTATGTATGTAGTTGTATCCGTCGTACCTTTTTGAAGACAGGGAAATTTATTACATAATATGAATATTCCTAGTTTTTTTCTATAACCTGGAAACAATCGGGACGATACCCTAGTTATCACTATACAACTTGACAATATTGAATCGTATAACATTGTATTAATAATATTTTGGTTTCTAGAAATTCAACAAAATTATACATATTACATATAATGCAATCATTAAATTCAAATGATCAACTATTGGACTGTTATGTAACAAATAACTGTAGGTACAATACATAATGCTTTTAAATTGACTTCCAAAGTAGCCTTTGCCAGTTACAATGCTTTCCAGCTTTCTATACGAATTCGCATTTGTTTGATTTTATAAAGCTCATTCATACAGATTATATAATATGATGCGACATGATAACCACAAGTTAATAATAATAAAGGACACAAGTTTCTCTATGCCATTAAAAGGACAAGAAGAAGAAGAAGAAGGAGAAGAAAAGAAAACGCGCTGAGGACAGATGGATGATCTCGCACACTTTCACCAGAAAAAAATATTGACAGCTTTGTGTGTTATTTGTTTTTAGTCAATGCGTTGGGCTAGCACCCAAACCCAACTTTGCGACGAATAATAATAATAACAAAAATTCCCATCCACTATTCTTCATCTTCTCGACCATCATTATCATCATTTTCGAGTCAGTAAGTCAACCAACCAGCCAGCCAACCAGACAGCCTAACTCAAGTTTCGACCTTATAACTTATAGCATGAATTTGTGGATGTAGTGTACACATACATACAGCGTACGTACATATACTGTTGATATAGTTAGTAATATTGACTTTTACACTCACGTCCCTCTTACGTATCGAGTTTTATGTTTTTTCTTGTCTTCTCTGGAAAATCTATAAAGGCATTAATTATTATTTTATTCCGAACGCCCATGACCATACTTCTTTACATATACATATACATAACTTTACATAGATAATAGAAATAGGCAAAGCTTTTTTAGCTGAAATGCACACATCGATACACATCAAACGAGCAGTTATTCTAGAGTTTTGTGTATATTATATGACATCTCGTTCTTAAATTAGATTTTAGAATTTTGGAATTTGGGAATGCCTTGTTTTTTTAATATCTATATACAGAATAGAGAGGACGAAGAGAAATGTTCCATTTCATGGGATATTGGATATAAAAAAAATAACATGGAAGAAGAAAAACATATAAATAAAACACTTGAGAAAACAGAAAAATGTCGCCTCAGCCGTGAAATATCTTTGTGAATATTATCTTCATGTAATTCTCATGTTCGTCTCATTTCTGAAAACCTCCTTCTATGCATGCACACATACAGTGTACATACATACACCAATGCAGGCAGAGACATGAACACAGCAGTCGGAGTCGGGCTCACATCATATTTACCTCATGTACTTACGTAAATGTATGAAATAACTTCATACTTGCTACTTGTCTACAAGATAATGAACTTCAATCACTGACAGGATTTTGATTTATTGCAAATGAAACGGAGATCTCCGAGTAAATCATGCATGCACATCGTACACATAAATAAATATGTATGTATTATGTATGCATGTACGCGTGTGTTTGCATGTTTGTACATGCGTAGGAATTTAATTTGATTTTTTGATATAATATCTTTTCTCTGTAATCTTCACTTGCAGTACGACTTGAGACTCCGTTTCGATTTCGGGATGGAGACCAAATTCTTTCCACTGTGTTTATTTTATTCCTCCATTCCGGGATCATGATCATGAAATCGTTCAAACGCCCTTTAGTTTTTATACGTGAACGAATTACATGTAGTAAATAGTAAATACATACATATATACAACAAACAATGCTAATAATTTTACTCACAGAGCCAAAAGCCAAGGATCGAAATACATTTTTTATCAAGAATTCAAAACAAAATGAAAAATGAGGTTTGGCGATGACAATTTCAATCTTCAAGAGATTCAAGAAATTCCTTCCATCTTCTCTCGCCTATTTAATGCATTTCCAACTTTATCAACCAAAAATTGTTACATCACGATTAGTTGAGCTAGGTACTGATGTGATTTTGTGATTTGCTTGAAAAGATTTTGAATAAAGCAAAAACAACTCTTGTAAGGATTCTAATTGTCAACTGTGGAATAAAACTTGCTCATAAGCTCGTATGTAGTTTTGGATGAATTGATGTAAAATTGAAACATTTTTTGTGTTTGGACAAGGCAACGCATCAGGCGTTCTCTAAATCTCCATTGATACAAATACAAATATTACCTTGGAAAAAGATGAGTAATGAGTACAATGTACACTACAATGTTATAGATTACTTTTCCACAAAATCTGTAAGGGCGAGAGGGAAAGCACAAAACGGATAGTGAAAATAATTATGCAAGTCTATCCATTCTTATAATATTCACAATATTCCTTTCCTTTGTTTGTTAGCATATTGTGTAAACACATGTATATTTACTATAATACTATATTATACAACATACTTTTTAGTGGAGTATGATGACATATACTTCAATAGTGTCGACTTATGCTCCGCTAGACTTTTGCCATAAATACTGATCCATGTACACGCACATATATTTACATACACATACAGAGATGCATATACACATTTTATGCCTATGTATATGGAGACCGAAAAATAAAATGTATTGTTGTTGTTCCTCTTTGCGTATATCAGTATTTATCTCCTATCTCCATCACTATGAAAACCCTCCCTCAACTCTTCCCAGTAAAGTATATAGATATAAACTATGAACGGTAGACAACAAAGTAAGGTGGAGAAGGATTCTAAACTCTAAATAAGTATATACACATACACTTACACTTAAGAAGTGTAAAATCCAACAAGAAAAGAAAAAGTCTTCTATAAATATTACATTGCATATCGCTCTACGCTTTTCCTTCCTTCTTCGTCTTGTCCTTCTTCCTTTTACTCTTCCTCCTCCTCCTCCCAAGCTCCTGACAACTGACTATCAGCTCACTACTCGTGCTTGAGTGAATGTATGCACTTTTTCTTCAAAAAAAAATTAGTATAGAAAAAGGGCGATAGAATTTGTACATTGCACATATTATTCTTAAGTGTATGTGTGTGTGTTTGTGTGTACAACCTCCTTTATTTTAGGTGACTGGATTCTACATACATATATATGTACATATAAATAGACGGATGGATGGATGGATTGCTTGGTGGATGGATGGATGAATGACTATTAGGAATACATGCACGGAAATATATCTACATTGTGCTTGAGCCTGTACTTGTACTTGTATTTGTATTTGTGCACACACGATACGAAATGGTAAGAACTAGGGAGATGAAATTAGTTGCAGTTCCTTATCGTATAATATTGTATATAATGCATGGAAGTTCTCAACTTGTACCGTATAGACAATACTCTGTATTATGTAGATATGTTTGAATATATGCATACATCTATCTATGAATTTAAAGCTCCACCATCGTCATCATCATCTAACATCTAACTCACATCTAATGCTTGTTCATCTACTCGGCACGGTTTGCTTGTGTAGTATACTGTCTACATATACAGTCTCGTATGTTCGCACACACAAACACACAGGAGGAAGAAGATGAAGACGAACTCAAGAAGTGAAGCTGTCTCTTTTTCTTTTTTCCTCTAAAGAATAGAGTCTGGTCCCGGTACACATAACACAACATAACCCAAGAGCATAGCACAACATAAGATAACATAGCACAGCATCCAGAACTGAGGAATAGGAGAAGATGAAGGCGAAAACCAAGACGACGAATATGAACAGTATGAAAAATACACGGTACGAGGAGGAGACGGAGAAAAGGAAAAGAAGATAGCAACGGAGTGGTAGTGCTACTTGTACTTGTACAGTTGTATGTATTCCTATTCGTATTCCTAGTTGTAGTTGTTGGTGGCGATGATCTAAATTTATCGGCCAGCAAATCGGGTACAATGTGCTCTTAAACCTAGAACGAACGAAGGAAGGGAAAACTCACGCCATATATCCCTCATTTATGCTCTGTCCCTATATGCACACATACATACATATGTACGTACATTTACGCTGAGGATTCAGACGAACACGAGCGTGCTACGTTATGCAAAGTCTTTCGTTCGACTCCTTAATATATAACTAGTTACATACACATATGAAGAGCCCTCTCGTACTTCCTCATCTTCATCTTCCTTTTCTTTCCGTTTCTGTCTCTTCATTTCATTTTCACGGACAGACAGAAGGCACGAGATAGGGAAAGAGAGAGAGAGAGAGAGAAAGAAAAGAGAGCTTTCTCACTACATGTACAAAATACACTATCTATGTATACTTACTACTACTTATACTAACTCACTCGCTCCATCAAGGCGCTATGTCCTGTAAATGCTCGATTACTACCGCATCTTTAAAAGATAGTGCAATATACACACATGATACATGAAATATTCGGGAATACATATCATGAGCCATAAAAATTTCATAGATTTTGTCCCAGTACGACTGCTGTACTAATCGAGGATGTACGGTATCCCTACATATACCCTAAGAAATCAGTGTTGAACTCTAACACTGGCTTGCATCCTTATCCGTACTCTTACTCTTACCAATGTTCTCTGTTTTTAACATATGTATGTATGGATCATGTAGCAAGAAAATATAATATGCATTATCTGTGTATAACTGCAAACTTGATATACGCAAGTACATGCTTATTACTTACTTACTTACTTACTCACTTGCTCCTCCTTGCTTGCTTCTACTTATACTCACAAAGAGTATCAGTAGAATTGGAGAGAATGAGAAGAGTGTTTACGTGTTGGGAGCGCGTATCGTACCATGTCATATCGTGCGGTATTGTACGAATATCAACAGACAAATACCTGAAACATGGAAACTCAGCTCATCTCCAACTTAGACACGAATTAGTTAGTTAGTTAGTTAGTTCGATGTTGGTACATCGACGGACAGAGAAATAAACCAAAAGTCTATTACCACATTACAGCAATGCAACTCTACAAATGCTCGAATTCGTACTCGTACTTCTCCAAAAACACTCGCCGTAGCTGTATTAATACGAATAGTGGAGGAAAAAGTATAAGAGAGAGAGAGAGAGAGAGAGAGAAAAGGTAGTACAAACACAAACGCATATATGAACATGGGCATATTATCCATGTGTATGCATTATGTGAATATTGAATAGATCTATGCATGTCTATATTTGTATTTGTATAATTCTATGTCTCAACTTAACTCAAGTCATACGAGAGAAGTGTGCAGGAGTAAAAGAGGAGCAAAGAAAGAAAGAAAAGGAAAGAGCGAGGGAGAGAGAGAGAGAGATGGATAGGAATAGAGAACGGAGAGCGAGTGTGACTTACCGACTAAGCATAACAAACTGTGAAGCATAGGTGTACCATATCACCGTAACACAGATACATGCATACACATAGACAACAGTAGAGCACAGTTGAATTCTGTTGAGTGTACGGAGAGGAGCGAGGAGTACACATAGTCCTGCTTCACTTGGATATTTCGATTTGGTCAACATCCACCGCCACCACAGCTACAAGCATACAAAAGTCCACGAGGGAGTATTGGTCTCCGTCTCAGTCGGTCTAGATCTCAGTCGTACGCCAACAACCAACAACTCCACACAACAGTTTGCACATCGCCTTTCCAACTGAGAGTTTACTACACTGTGCTTCATCATCATCATCATTATAGTACTACAACCTTTTCTACATGTGTGAATGGACAGTTCCGTCGTTGAATCAGTTCAGTTTAATTCTATTCAGTGACACCAAGGGTATTATTTTTTAGTTCACCTCAATATTAGCCAGTACTCCAGACTTTTACTCCCCTGCAGTTAAACGAGAAATCCTTGCATGTGACAAAACACGGTTACTTGTCACCAAGTGAAATTTTAATTAGGCAAGGAAGCTGAACACACAGTTGAGTGTTGGAGTGTTAAAGCTCACACTCGTGTAGTTACTTACATACAAGGGAAATACTTGTTGTTTTCTCCCCTCAGAAAAAAAACTGTTGTGTCAAAACTGTTCAACAATACAATATTCAATGTATATGTACTACATGCACAATAAAATAAAAACATAAGAAGACAAGTTTGGAAAGTCAAGGCAATTACCTCAAGTTGAAAAAAAAGTGAACGATTCAATTCAATTAAATTCTATTGGACATTTACATATTATAGAGCTGAGGCTCCTTTTCTTTCATCATTAACCATCAAATTGCTATTGTAATTCAGGAAAAAAGTAAAGGGGAAAAACTAGCAAAATGAACGATGGCAGAATGGGAGATAAAAAGCGATGAGGATACTCAGGAAGGAAATAAGTTACGAGCTTCAGTGTGCCTGTTCATATTCTTAAATCTACTGTTACTCACATAATCACCCATTTGCCGGAAAATTTGGAGTGGGGAATGTTCTTGCCGAGTGGAGGAGGAAGAATAAGAAGAAGAATAATAGGAAGAAGAGAAAGAAGAGAAGGTACGTATTTGATATATTTACAATTACATATATGTGACGTTCTTTTCTAGTCCGCGAAGAGTACAATGAGTAACCATGGTATCTAAAGAGTATTCTTCGCTCTTTAGAAAAATACTTCACATATATAGATAAATATAGATTGCACACAGTCAATTCATACATATTCCTTACACTTTGAATTATATCGCCAATATATGCATACATCTGGAGTATGTATGTGTACATATACCCCCATCTTATCTTATACTATACTAAATTCTCTCCACATTTAAAATTCTCCTCTCCTTCCCAACCACATTCATTTATACACAAAAATCCTAACAGTGAATGAAACCAATGAGAAGAAACGACTCTTGATTTTGTACATTCGGAACTCATAAAAGCCAATGTTTTCCCTGTCATTTGGTCCTCATTTGGAAGGACGAACGTAGCAAGAACAACAAGAAGAAAATACAAGAGAATGATAGGACGAGAGAAAGAGTAAGAGAGTGAGAGAGACAGAGAAGAAAAGAAAAGCGGCAAGAATAAGACAGCAAAATAAGATACAACATACCCATCGCACAAATTTTCCTTCCTTCCTTCTGTATCTCCCTCACTTACTCACTCACTCAAAGTCCTTATGTGCAAATTGAAATTTAAAATGTTATTTCGTTCATTAATCCACACAGAGGAGAGTAAATAGGGTAGTGATGGGGTGTACATTACACATAAATATAGAGATAGAGTCGTCATTTCATTTCATCTCAAAACAATTTAAGCTTGGTCGTCGTCTCTCTCATTAAATCCCCTTAATTTTGTGTGTAATAGCAATAATAGTTACAATAAAAATAAAATATACTCTGTAATCTGTGTACATCCTTGCAGATTTTACAATAAACATACTATAACAAGGAAGTACGGACGTGCATGCAGAAGAAGAAGAAGAAGAAGAAGGAGAATAAGAAAACTATTAAGCTATTGTGTCATTATTATCGCGACTTTGTTCAAGTAGATATATTTGTGCCGATGCTTTTCTTCACAAAAAACTAGACACAAGATTAATACAGCTATGTGAATTATTGAACGTTGATTTAACTCGGTTTCTATATATTACTATTACAATTATAATCAGCAAAAAATCAAGAATCTCATTACATTAAAAACTTGTTAAAATATACAGTTTTGTATGTGTATGTAGTTGTGTCCTGTTCATCTTAATAATTATTATTAACATTGTTAAAAAACACCAGCGAAAAGAAAGTATATACAGTGAACAATACATATAGACCTTATAAACTGAAAGAAATTAAGTACCAGTACCATAAAAAATCAGACACGCCAAAATAAGCTAATAATAATTGATACATTTGAAAAGTATATATATAAAATGTTGGAAATGAATAACAAGTTGGCTTTGGGGTTTGGGGCGTGAGAGAAACAGTCACTATTCTGCGGACAATCAGATGATGATGAATCTACAGCTGGTCCAATTGTCGTTTTTGTTCTCGAACAAACCCGCCCGTCTCAGCGGCCGCGAGGAGCGATGAAATACATGATCCTTGTGCTGTGGACATTCTCCTTATTTTTGTTAATGTTCAGTTCGTTTCCATTCCGCGTGGAGTGTCGGCCAACCCGAGCAATGGGACCTGGGCCGCCATTGGGAGTGGCGGGAGGAGTTGGGGTTGGTAGAGGAACCATAACAACAACAACTTCTGCATCAACTTCAACATCAACAATGTCCTCAATCTTTACTGGAGGAAGAAGTAATACCAATAAGAATAATATAATTATCAATACTAGTAGAAACAGCAACAACAACAGCAGCATGCCCACTGCATTAACATTGTCAATGTCCTCTTCGTCTCGTAGTCATAGATCCTCCTCTTCTAGTACCAGTAAGGCTTGTCCCTTCCTCGAGGGCATGTTTTCCCCCTGGCCCGACCTCTACAAGCCCGACATCACCATGAAAGTCTGGGAGACTACGCTAGTCCTGGAAGGGACTGCCCGTTCCCGGAGTGAGGTGAAGCCCGACGGGACATTTGGTGTCACATTTGACCTCCACCGGATCGTCAAAGGGGAAGCCCCCTTGCTCCGACGGCGAAAACAATTCCGACTTCAGTTCCTCGACAACCCCAATAGCCATAATTCAAATAATAACAATAATAATGTTAATGTTAATCTTCACAGTAATCTCGTGCACAATAGCAATAGTCATCGTAACTCTAGCATTTCTTCACCGTCATGGACTAACTCACATTCGAAAAAAAATAATAACAATAACAATAGAGTGTTAGTACAACAACAGCAGCAGCAGCAGAAACAACAACAGCAACAATCAAGACGAAACGCAACTTTGAATAGTGCAAGAAATCTCAACAGTAACAATAACAATAATAAGAGTCCAAATAGTCGATCAATGATGACTGCGGTTCAGGTGAACAAGTGTGCTCCCCCCAAGGCCGTGGTCAAAACGGGCCGCAAATACTTTGTCTTTGCCATTAAATGGGAAAACCATTTTGTCGCAGTCTTCTCACCTGAACTCGCCAACAAGAAAAATACCAAGCTGGTGGACAATGTTCTCTGCAAAGAGTGCAGTAAGTTTTTACGTTTTTTTTCTCTTGAACTTAAGAATCCTCCTTTATCTCGATTTCCTTATTGCATACATACATACATATATGCACATCATTTCGGTTTTCTCAACATAAAATGTAGCGGAATTGCGATTCCATGAAATAATCACACGAGTTCCATTTTCTGTGTCAAAGATATGCATTAGACTTGACATTTTACCCCCATTACTTTATCAATGCATAATATCTGGTCTTAACACACATATGCATGAGTACTCTATAAGATTCCTCTGCATATGTGTATGCACATGCATATTATGGAGAGAGGTGTGGTGGTCTTCTTTGCCTACACATGCATATGTATGTATGTATTGTTAGACACTATACATTTTAATACATAGTGTAAAGAATGTATTGCATTTTCTCCCATGCCCGCCGTTGCACCGACGACCTTCTACAATGTGTTTATGTGCCTTTCTTGTATCAAAATTCTACATCTTTTATCTTTCCTATCCTTTATGATATTTTATATACATAAACAATTAAGATGAAATTCGGCCGAATTTTTTTGAAGTAAAATGCGACAAAAAAAGAACATGACAAGCCTTAATCCATATAGTTTTTATATATCATGTTATGCCCGCATACAGTACAAGTATGCATGGAAAATGAGGCAAAGTAATTTTCCTGCTGTTTCCTTCCTCTCCATTAAATTGCACACACGCTCCAATTTTTTACATTTTACTTCCGCACCTTTTCACAGTATTTCATAGTATCGAATGACTTTTTTCGGTTCCAGTTCTGATATTTGACATTTAAAAGTTTGCAAGTTGAAAATTTTGTATACACAGCATAGACTACTACTAACAAGTAAGCTTCATCTATATGCTTTGAACTTCACCAATATGTACAATGTACAGTGCATTTTGAGTATAATAGTTATTATGTGTAGGTAAATTACATGATGGCGAAAGGCAGAAAAAAGGAGAGAGAAAAGAGAGAGGGAGAGAGAAATAAAACGAAATGGCAATAATATTATTCAGAGCGAGACATATAATTTTCTACTCACTAATATACAATATACTTAATAATAATAATAATAATAAATAACCATAATATAATTCTCTTAACCTATTTCCCTTCCTCTACTCTTATATGGGACGACTCCTCAAAAGTCAAAACCTCAGATTTAGACAGATTATTTACACACAACTACACATACCTATTATATGTACGGTTACATTCAGTGTACTTATAGACATGCTTGTATTTGCATAGAAAAACATAGTATAAAAAACGTAAAGTTTTTAAGTCTGGCCCCGACTGAGAAAATTTCCTTCCTTTTTTGTAAGTTGTATGTCGTTTTTTCACGATAACAGCCCTCAATATTTCGTTATGTAATGATAGTGTAAGCCTCACTTCATATATAGCTACAGTCAACATTTGAGAAAAATCTACATAGAAACATTATTATGATGAATGTGGAATATAGGAACACCTCGAACTTGAAAGTTGAGAGCGTGTTTGTCTCTACTATGGATGGAGCTTAGTTTTAGCTTTCCCTATACAAAACTACATACGAGTAACACACTTGATTGTAAACACACGATACGATACGACAATTTGATATTGACCCTATCTAGGTTTCTCGTAGTTACTCTCTGCAGCTGTTGTTGTTGTACAATGTTTGACATGAAGTGTACAAATGACTTTTTGTAGAAAACCGGAACTTTTACTCCAGGTCAGCCTCTCCAATTCTTTCTACATACATTCAGCTTTTCATTTTTGTACAGGTATAGTTATTTGTTCTTTTCCGTTTCGATAGTATTGTACATGAAACACTTTTCTTTTGCAATCTTTTCCGGTTTCACTTGTTCCTTGTTCCTTGAACTAGGCAGCCAATGACGAGCATAACAAACAAACAAATAATACGTCTCATTTTCCACCTTAGACATTCGACACTAGCATAGTTACACGAATTCACGTGTTAGAGTCAACAGTGCTTTTGAATTTGAAGCTAGTATAGTGTGAACCTTAATCCGAGCCCAAGTTCACCAGTTCGTTGGTCCCTCGTTCTTCCGCCTCTCTGATCAACCTCCTTGATAAGAGAGGGAAAAGAAAGTTGATTCAGTATTATTACGGTTATCGATGTATGTATGTATGTATGATTACTGTAGATTAAAGAAGTCGGGGAAACGGAAATGTATATGTACATTATACATACGGCAAAAAAACCTTTATACTTTATACTAGATTGTGACTATTCAAAATATTAGAATTTCCTCATTTTCTCTACATAACAGCGTGTGTATAGGTAGTCGGGAAAAGTGCAAAATGACAGAGTGAAAGTTACAACGTAGTAAAAAAAATTGTGTCTGGTTCAACATACATACCCAATATAATGTTGGTTTGTAGTCATTTGTCCTTCGTTTGTTTAGCTTTCCCTTTTCCTTCCCTTTTCTCTTGCCAATCAACATTATATCGTTGGTTACTAGACATGAATTTAATACTTACATTATACTCCACGGACTAATAAAAATCGGCAACCGACTCCCCGCCATAATCTTCCGGCTTCCTATACACTATTTCCTCTCCTAGTTCTAGTTCTTGTTTGGATTTCTTGGTAACCATTTTTCTAACTTTTCTGGGGACTGTACAAAGGACTCGCGTATCATAATTGTGACTAAATTACATTATACATATTGTACATAATACATAATATTTATGCAACCATGCAAATTGCTACTAGCTACCACTATTCGTTTACACTGTTTTAAAAAAATGATGTGGTGTCAATACACACACACTATAACTACACAATACTCGTACAGCACTGTTTACGAGGTTTGGCAATAAGTGAGGAAAAACGTAAATTTTCTCTGGTTCTCTGATGTTTTAATCGCAAATTTGTCGTAGTAAGTAATAAAATAAAATAAATAGACGTTTATAATTTCGATAAAAATTAGGACTTGTAGATTTGAAAATTAGGTCATTTTGGAACGGTTATTGAGGTATTTTTTGGAATGAATTATGGAAACGTCTTTTGTAAATACATTTACTGATAATGCAACCTTTTTTAATGCTATGAACAGTAAAAACCACACCCTCGCTATTATTTGTCCACTTTAAAAACTTTTCTGATTGGTTAAGGTGCCCTAAACTAATTTTACAGTTTTCATTTTTTGAACAAAAAATGTGGGTGGTCACTGGGTTAGTAATTAGCTCTCAAAAAAAAAACAAAAATACTGACTAAAATCTGTGTTCGCCAATAACAGTCATTATTCTTGCGAAAAAGAAAAAGGAAATCCTCCAGACTAACAGCAGTAGCAGAAAAAACCGAAATTCAGCTGGTTTCTCACGTCTAAACCCCTTAATGAACGTACTAGGCATTAGAAAATCTACCACAGTACAAGAATATCAATGCATGCAAAATATCTAGATTGGATTCAAGTAAAAAACACTGTAGCCAATGCAAGGTCTATCCAAAAACCAAAAATACATATGAGTGCAAATTTATAATGCTTATTTTTTTAGACCATCCACATATTATACTTACCGTACATGTTCGCTTAATTAGACACTTTCCCATTGCCTATATAGCATGACACCCCACAAAAATTTCCGTCTGAATATATTGCATGTAAATTGTAAATGCCTTCTCTGGCTCAAAAACCTAGCAGTCTGACTGCTAGGAAATACACGGTAAGTGCAATTTGAACAAGCTGCTTCATTTTTTGACTAAAACTGATAGAATAAGTCTTTAATACATGTACAATGTACAATGTACAAGAAAAATGGATTCCGCCCGGAAAACCAGGATGCTTTCAAATATTATGTCATGCAATCCAATTTCCATCATATGCATTACATTGGGCGTCCAGATTACCTCTGTATTAAGCCCATACATTTAGCCAACACTAGTTCAAACATCCTATTACGACATACCATGTACCTACATACATATGTACTTGTAAATATACCACAGAAATGGCGTGACTACGGTCCTAGACACAATACAATTAGTCATTGCGATTTTTCAAAAAATATTCCAAGAAATCTATCTAGCATCTAATGTCAATCCATATTCCTGTATTATGTATTATGTATACCAATGCACACTATAATGTATAATGCGGTAGAAAAAATCGCCTCCGTTGTCTCTCGATTCGATTACCAGTTTAAATTAGGCATTATTGTCTGACTGAATTGAATGCGACAAGTTGTGCAAACGCTCTGACAACTTTTGTACATATTGTATACCTCAAGTACAAATATAGGATGCACATTTATACAGTAGGACGAGCAATCTGGATCTACATATATATATGCGTGTACTTATATACAATAAATGTGAGACATATTTCATCTCTTCGATTCTATTCTACAGATGCTATATAAAGTGCTTCCATTATGAAGGATGTTATATTATTACAGCCATATAATCTGTAATATGTGAAGCATCACAATCACAATCATCATCATAATAATAATGTATTTTGAAGTCGGTGGGCGAGTTTTCTTGTCTGGTTTTGGGCATAGATGAATATCGTCGGCGGTTGTTGGTCTTCGATTGTCAAAACTTTTCAACTAATGCACTCGTCATTCCTACACACGGACAGGGACAGTGAAGAAGACATTATTTGAGATATCTAGTTGGACGATTGGAAGTTGAAGGCTTTTTACATGGTAAAAATATACCTATAATCAGCATACCCCCCTATAGCATCATAAGTTATACGTTATAGTTACATGACTCACCCATAATAATGTAGCTATTTGCTATAGATATACATCTATTTGGGACACAAAGTCAGCCCTTTCCGTCTGTCGCCGTCGTGGCTCTCTTCATCGGCCAAGTATCTGTATTCTGTGACTTACAACTTTGCAAATTGTCCAGCACATTCAACTTGTATCATAAGTGCATATTACGTATAGATAAGTGCATATACATACATTTCAGGGAGGAAACTTCTACCTTTCATAATATAGATTTACAGGAACCATGCATGCACTGGTTTTTGTTCGGCTCAAACCCTAATTCAAAGCCGTCTCCCCCCTTACAAACGGACTTCTGTATTTTGTATGTGTGTACATCTGAGTGAGTAGTTACAAATTGTCGAAACTGTACCTTGTCATAATCATGATAGAAGTTGCATGCAAACTTTGACAATTTTACTTTGTTTGACTAGAGTGCCTATCTTCATGATGTATGTATAATGCATACCCATAGATAAGTTATAGCCGACCACCACATCCATGCATAATACATACACGCACATACGGAACACAATATACACATATTTCAGTCTTTCTCCATTCCGCGCTGTAACTCCATCCCTGATGAGGGCTTTTCATATTTTAGCGGTTAAGAAGAAAGCACTCTCCCCAGTCCGTCAAACAATCATGCAGTCTTTAAAAAAAATAAAACCACATTCATTCCCAGACAATAGTCACCGTAATAATTATCTATGCACGAAAATTCAAGGGCGTTTCACCGTTTTACTAACCAGCGTTTTCTTATAGTTACAATGTTGTACCGAAAGTATATTACGTACAGCGTATTTTCATGGACTTATGGATTAAGTTGGTTGGAATGTCCACTTGTTTTTGTCGCAAAAAGCTCGCAAGGGGTGAATTATCGGTTATTTTCATTTTATTGAAAAGATCGATTATTTACATAAAGACGCCGATTAGAACGTGGGGTAATCAGGGAATGAATTTGATTCACGAGAACTCACGGAAAAACTGGATCATAATATTTACCCGATACTATCTGATTATTGGCATTATTACTGCAGTTCTGAATATTATGATATTAAAGCACAGAGTGGGTGTTAACGGTGGAAACGGGTCAGTTGCTTTTAAATATTTAGTTCACTCAGCCGTACATCTTATTCTCATTAATAACGAATTAGACCCAAAATTCGCCAATAGTTAAACGAATAATGACCACAAGCAGTGAGATCACACAAAGCAATCGTACAATCAAATATTTACTTTTGCTAAAACTATATTGCTGTCCATTTCGACAAACTTTGTGTCACTCCAGATGTCAACTGGCCATAAAATAATGTCATTTCATACTTACATGAAAGCATTCATTACATACATACATGCATACATACACATGTACATAAAGGCAGTGCCGTAATCGCAGGCTTTATACTCCAAGTTCCAATCTTCAATATAACATTTCGTATACATATTGCACCGATATTAGTCCTGTCAGACGTCGTTGGTTCAAATACATACATACAAATATGCAAGTATGTATCTATATGTATTTCTATATGTAGGTATATGTACACATTTTGCAGGCAAAATACACAAATAATGTGATGATTATAATCGCATCGTCAGACCTGAAAACACTCAAATTTCGCTTGGCGACTCAGTTCTCTGTTTATACTGATAGATATACACACACACACAATATACGAACTACGAACGAGCTTAGCCGTTCAAATAAGCCCGAGAAGTGAGAGTAGAGGCAAGAGAAAAAGTGAGGATGAGGAGATGGAGAGAGAGAGACGGGCCTGCATGCAGACAGGAGGAAGACAAATGTATAAATAAGCGTATTGCATATTGTCTGTTCTCTTACTTAGACCCCTATCTTTCGCCTTCCAATTTCCATCTAGGCTATCGACTATCTCCCCATATCTATCTTCTTCTTTGCGTTCTCTTTTCTTCTATCCACATGAAATATTTCGTGAATATCCAATATATTATGACGCGTTGATAGACAGACTGCCCTGCTGACTTGTTAAATTTTTCCCCAGCTCATTCGCAGAACCAGAAAAGTATAAGAAAAACGGGGAAACGGGAGAAACATTTTTACTCGGGAGTCTGGAGTCTGGAGGAGATAAATAAAAAAGCGTGTATGCCTGTATACATACATATACAGTAAAATAAGGATCTTGTATACCGCATGAAATCATGCATGGTTCAAAGTAATATATACATATACGACTATGCATAATATTTTCGCACTTATTTCTTGTACATATTTCCATGTGCCACAACGTTTGCAGTTACATACATCAATACCTACTGTAGTATTATACAGAATACAGATATACACATTAGCTACCCTTTCTCAACGACGACCACTTTTAATTTATACCAGACGATTTCTCTTCCCCTTTCTCTTTCATCAAAAGTAATATAAATTATTATAATAATATATAATTTATATAGCATTAAAATGCCAACTGTGTCAAAGTAAAGTACAATCTAAAATAAACACTTTACAGGCCATCATTTTATCTTACGGGTATCTATGTTATACATACATACTCGTAATTGTAATTCGTCTATATACTTCAGGATTTTATCAAATCAGTTTTAATTTATACATTTTCATGTACTAATACAAAACTTTACTTCATCCACATAAAGGTGGACATACATAAAGCACCTTTGACCGTGAACTATGGACATTCATTACATGCATACTCTCTTTTGTGTATGTACGAAATTGAATGTGGAAAGTACCCTTACATTATTTTTTTGCAAAAAGAAATGGAGAAAGTTCACGAGTACATATACAGACAGCGTACAAAAGACGAGGCTCCGAGAAAATAACATTATTCTGATTATACGGGATGGCTGAAAGTTTTGTGTGAAACCTTAATAGCTGTGTGGAGTTTATGCTCAATATCAATGTATTATGAATAGAATTCATAATACATAATAGTATAATGTATGTGTGTATATTATACATACATCTATACGCTTGTTCAGATTCTTACGTATGTATGTAGTATGTACATATGCATGCACGTACATTATGCATTATAATATGAAATAAAAAGTATTATGAAAAAAAGTGCACAAGGAAGTTTCCCTAGTCAGCCAGAGGTTATTCCCATTACTCGTGTTATATATCCGTATTAATATGATTCCCAAAGATATGGATGATAGATGTCTGGCTCTCTCTACTTTTCATAAAGCTCTTACAATTTCCAGACAAATGCAATGAGAAAGAGTATGAAGCGACCCACCAGGCCAGACCAGAACTGGATGGATGTGGAATCGAGAGGAGTAAGAGTTTTTTTCTCAAGATATCGTGAACTACTCTACTCTACTCGTTTCTCTCTCAACGTATATATATTTTTACTCTTGAAAGCCAGAGAAAGTTATTACTTGGAAAAATTGCAGTGCTCTCTCAATTCCTTCACTCTTTCGCTCCTAGCCTGCCTTTCTCTTACAGCCAGCATTTATTTTTTCCGCCTGTTCATTTAATGCACCCGTATGTCATCTTACACATACATAAGCACAGGAGAGGTCGGCGGATTGTACTTTATATTATATATCTTATTATTTTGACTTTCTTTTCTATCATCCACGATTGTATGTACATGCGGTGGACAATCTAGACGGAGACCTCGAGTTTTATGCCTAGTATAGTGTATGCATCATAGTGTATGTATAGACACTGGAAAGTCTAGAAATTCATATACATACATGTGCATATAACAAACGCGCCAAGCCCCTGTATATTAATGCACATATTCGTGAATTACGACTAAGCGATGAGTGCGAGTCTCACTCTTCTTTTTCTTCCATATTTATTTTATCCCAATTCAAGTCATCCCGTGACCAATTTCGACCACTATATTACCACTACGTATTATGCCTATACTACATACATGTATGCATTACCTTGTACATATGTAGCATAACATATGATTGGAAATCAAGAGCAACGGACTCATTTAATATTCTGCCAGCAGTTCAATTTCTTCTGCGTTCAGACTGCAGATATTATAACTTTTTGAAATGTGATGGGAAGCGTGATTGTTCATTGCAATGTCCCTTCCTACAGTTTTATTAGCTAAAAATATAAAATGCCTGTCGAAAACCTTTTTGTTTGTTTGTTTGTTGTGTTCGTAAAAAAATAGTTGGATAAAAAAAATCGAGCTGATGGACGGCCACATCGAAACACATAATACTGTAGGTAGGTAATCAGCTTTTCGAGCGGGAATTGGAAAGTACATAGATTTGCAATAAATTTAATCAAACGAAGGAAAATATGGGAAAAGTATCCTTTTTCTTTTGAACAATATATAATGAATAATGTAATGTGTCTTCATACCGTGATGAAAACATAAATAAAATATACGAGTAAAAGGCAAGGCCTGTGAAATTGTTGTAAAACAAAATAAAGCAAGCCAGACAGACAGACTGTAAAACTGAGGAGCAATTTTGAGAAAAGTGATAATGCATATTGGCATATGTATATTAATGCATATAATATACACATAGTATTCGGACTTGTATTAGGAGTGGAGAGAGTCGATTCAACAGTGATTACCTGAATATAAATACATACACACACATACATAGAATAATAATGATAATAACAAGGATGTATTTGACCATGGCATTGTCTATTCTTGACTTGTCTGCTCTCGGCCGATTCTTTGATTTTGAAGGAAGGAAAGGACACAATATACGAGACCATGATATGAAACAAAGCGAACTTTGAGTTACTCACACATCAGCACATGGTCACCCCCACTAACACCACTTTGACTAATAAACTTTGGCTTGTGTGCTCCAGCATTTAGTAGGATTGACTGATTGTCTTTACTTTTTGTATATATTATATGGATGGAAATTAGGGAGACATACGCTCGCTCACTCACTCACCAACTCAGTATATGCATGCAAAGATGGATAGTTTAATTTTCATTGGTTAGCGGGGGGGCAGTCCGAAATGAAATTTTATTCCAATTTGGTTTTTATCAATTCTTCCATTCATACGCGGCCCATATTGCGCATACAACACATTATTATTACTATTATGTGTACATACTACATATTATACGGACATTGTGTACGTGCATATGTTTTACACCTACAGAGAGATACAGAGGATACATTTCTGATTCCTTCTATTTGGTCTTTCGATGATGTTTGATGGAGTGAAGGGGTGATCGGACCCGACATGCATGCAATGTTCGTTAAACCTTAATGAATTTCCGTATTTTCCATGCCCTAACAACAGTCACTTTCCATACTGATATACACACAAGTTACTAAATCATCCTTTTACAAATACAAAATACAAACCGTCAGAAAAATACAGAAAACTTTCAGCCCGTTAGCATGTTACGACTCTACAACAGCAGACAGAATCTATAATCTAGACGAATATTATGGAAATGCTAGCATCGCGCGCGCCAAGAACTAAGTATAAAATGGGTTCAGTACTCGTAAAAAAGACTCACTTACAAGCTTTCAAACTCTTTTTCTGTAAGGTGCGTGTGTGTACCTATTTCAGCTTTTAGTATTTTGTAGCTAACAATAGTCACTGGTATTTTTGTATCTTTCTGTAACATTAAACGAGTCAGTATAAATATCTCATCGTACAAAATTGACTCCCAATTTTCAATGTTCGTACATACTATGTACTTTTCCAAAAAAATGAATAATAGAATTCGTACCTTTTTTAATTTAAAAAATAAAATGGAAATTCCTGATAGTTAGTTTGGAACATACATAGCATCATCGTTTTTTAGCCCGTCTCTACCTTGAACTGGTCAGGCAATGCTTGATTTTTCATTTACAAAAGGTCAACGTCAGCATTTTCATATAACACGAAAAATGTATAGTTATACTAGTTGAAAGTACTGCTGATGCTACCATGAGAGTTTGTCTCAAATACATGACACTATTGCGGCAAGCCAGTAGTACGAAAAGTTTTTGATAATATGATATATATATATGTATGTATATATAATATATTGATGAAATGCATTTCCTCAAAAAACAACTTCAACTTCCTTAAGTCCATTTCCCTTGCTTTCTACCCCATTTCTTATTTTTGATGCAACCCATATACAGCAGACTTTATTCATACCTTATGTATTATGTTTATGACTTTGGGGATGATAAAACATGCACTTTTCCCCAAAGTATGCTAATTATTCATGTATATAGATCAAGTCTAAACCCTACCTTGCTGCCTCCTCTCAAGACATAAATTGCTCATAACACTGTATTAACTATAATGGAAGCGCCATTGATCAAGCGCCCAAACAAATCATGGGAAATGGCTTAATAATAGGCAGATAGTGTAGGGATTGTCTCAGCTAATCCGCACACATGTACTTGATAACTTTATAGCAGGTACGTGAATAATGTAAGAGCATTATTGAATTTAGGCATACATACGTATATTCAATACACCGTACATTTTCCTTACATATGTACAATGTACGTACATGCTTTCTACAATAAGCACACATGCACTATAAATTGCCAGTTGAAAGTTGAAATCATCGAATGTACATAATGTATTATGTCGAATACACGTAAAGGGGGAAGAAGGAAGAATCTACATAATAACACAGCTAAAAATCGTCTGGTTGTTTTTTCTATAATGCGATACATTGCTCGTGTTGCTTTTATTCTGTCTGCTTTCGTCTTATAGGAAATAAGCATATACGCGTATTTTTTGTGCAATTGTGTATGAGTGTGTGTGTGTGTGTGTGTGCTGTCATGTCATATCATAATCAAAATACGGAATGAACCGTACACTTTGTGTGTAGAAATGAGGCAAAGAAAGGAGCAAGAAAAGAGAGGGAGAGAGAGAGAGACGCGGAGACGTAGATGCAGAGGAAAGAAAAAAGAACACCTACACCAAAATACCATCAAGTTCATTACCATATAATACGATACTACGATACAATACGATAAGACGCGAAACGATGATGTAGATGATACGGGTCAGACAGAGACTAAATAAATACCTACAATGAGTGAGTAAGTTGGTCTCTTTAGCTCGCTATATTATTATGTTATTACAGAGTATTGCATGCGTATTTGAAGTGAGTACAGTTTCCTTCGTCGCACTTTATTCTAGATTTCCATACACATGCATAATATTATGCTCATTTACATGCATACACATGTAATACACACAGTACAATAGAAGAGTTTTTGGGAACTCCGATGAAAGTAGTAAAGTATTGTATAAAATGTATGACGAACATATCTATTGTGCCTATCATCATATATATGAAGAGGAAGACCATGATGATCAAGTTGATGAATATAAAATACACACGCATTTCACATTCACATACATACATATAGTCATTTATACAATAGATCAAGGCGAATTTCGGCATAATTGTATACTTGCTGCATGTATACAGATATTCTAGATGGAGACGGATGGATGCTGGCCGAATCATTTGAGGAGCTTTAATCCTCAAACACGTGGGCCAAAGGGCGCAATTACATGCTCATTCTACACCTATTCTACCTTTATGGTATGATATGGTTTGGTTTGGTCAGCCAGCAGAAAGGCGAGTTGGGTACAGAGTGGTCAGCAGTCATCAGCTTCACCTGGTTCTCTCTCTCTCTCTTTCCTCTCTCTACTGGTCTCCCTCGATCTTTCTCTCTTCTTCGGGTGGTGGTACGAACAATATTATAAAGTATGACAAGGTACAATTCAGGAAATACACATAAAAAGCATGCAGTCTCTTCTACATTCATACTTAATAATGAGCATAAGCATGATAATAATAATAATAAGATGCATACATGTGTGATATGTATGTACTTGATACCTTTATGAATACATCTCGAATATGCATAGATAATGCACTCATTATTATCATATCATGTGGATGCTATTGAGACCCGAGTACTGCAATATTGTTTAGAAAGATGAAAAAGGAGGAAACCAAATATGCTTGTGGAACGCGGCAGCGGCGTGTTCTTCAATTTGGTGGCAGACTCAGTAGTTTTGATTCTCTCTGGCTCTCTTCTCAGTCCGCCACACTAATATAGGATGCCCCATATAATGATGTGCAATACAAACACTTGGTATAATGTATACATGTGCATCATATAAGTGCAGCTCTACATGTATGCGTACCTATTTAAGTGCATCTGGAGCCTAATTATCCCTACATGGATTATATATGCTGTGTGGTTTATACATGACAGAACAGTCGATAAGAGTTCACATCCCCGAGTATTGACTTGGCCGTATGCACAAAGCTAAAACTATAATGTGTCCATCGTGCGTATAGTGATGGCAAAATACGAGAAGAGAGCGAGAATCCCTCATTTTTTGAATCCTCGTTCTCGCGGGAGAATCATAACTGCAAGAAATTGACATCACTATACGTATAGTGTCCATAAATGTGTTCACATATCCTGTTGTATCCTCAATAACAGGCCAATGGACGATATATTATATTATCCGTACAAATATGCTATGTTGGTATAAATGATACATACATACCAGCATACGGAAGTTTGAACACTCTGTTGTCGTTTTTCGAAATGAAATAATGCATTGTAAAAAGAAGAGAGCTCAATTAATGCTTCAATCCATGAGATTTACCTCATTGAACACCCACTATGCCGATAGATACAAAGAGACAGGAAAATATCAAAGATCTTTATAGATACAAAATAACTTTGGATTTGAATTTTGGATAGTGAGTGAATAATATATTGCTGCCAACTAATTTTTCAAAAGGGTCACTCGTGGACTCTGAAAAATAAAAGAATTGAGAATAAGCAGTTGATAGGTCGGACGGAAATGAGACCCAAAAATGAAACAAATAAAGTAAACTGTAAATAGGAGCCACCAAATCCATCTAATTCATAAATCCATGTATATACAAATACACAGAATGTATCGCTCTACCATTATAAGCAATACATGTGTAAGTGTTTCTACTTTACATGCCCGTCCTATATCCATATCTGTGTGATGTGATGCATTTTGTACAAACGAGGGGGCGGGGAAATCGGCATATGGCATACGGCAAGAATTTAACATCTAACCACTCACCCCGATCTCCCTTCCTTCTCCTCCTCCTATCAGCATGTCATTGTGTCAACTCTCATGTCACAATAATACAATGTGTACGTGGATTCACTGATCATATAATAACGACTACGTACATACTTCATGCATACAATAGTACATACAAGGTGTCCGAAAAACCATTCAAGTTTTTTAATTTCTTTATTGCTACATACATAAACTTATTAAGATCTTAAATTCACTCAAACGGGGGTTTCAATCAATAGCATCTAAGCAACCTTTGAAAAGTGGAATTTAATTTTTGAAATTTCAGCCCTTTTTCACCTTTATTCCGTATCTTCCAAATCAGAGCCATATTTTCGATAACCATTTTCGATTCTAAGCTCAAAATAAGCAAGAGACCAAACTGGTGTCACAAAAAACTTAAAAAACTATACGGTAAAAACAGCCCACCTTCGTTTACTAATCCAAGTTTGACTGACTTTAATACTGTAATTAGTTTTGGAAAAGTAACAAAATCAAAACTTGCAGGTTTTCTGGGACACCCTGTGTATTCCGCTATGCTCCTTTCACGCTCTCTGAGCACGAACATAAATATATATTAAGTATGTAGCATATGCAGCTATGTGTTGGATGTTGGAAGTTAAATTTGTTCCATATTAGGATAATCATTACAATGCCTAATGAATCTACATGAGCAATACGGCAAAAGGGATCATTTCAACGATATTTTTCTAAAAATTTTCACAATATAAAAATACTCTCGTGTTGCTATTCGTGTAAACTGATTGTATCAAACAAATTTTCTTCATTTAAAAAAATGTCATTTATCATTTAAAACACGAGTTTTTTCTCACTTTTTCAGTACAGTCAAGTAGAAAACGCACGGCAGTCAACACTGAATGTTTTACACACTGCCCACACATGTATATAGTATATGCATTCATAAACATTGACCGATTCCAGAGAAACGGAGAGAAAGATAGAATGAAAGACGCAGAGAGAGAGAGGCTGAGTTAAATTAGTGGTGTTTGCTTGGACTAGTTATTTGGTGGGAGTTGTCGACAAGTAGTCACTAAATAGCCACTATTTTGTGTTCATTCCATTTAATCATATCTAGTTTTATGAAAATTTGTGAAATCAACGATGATCCACCCTAAAAATCAAAAGCATAGTATAATATATATTACACTATAACTGTTTGCATTTAAGAAGAACAACGTGACTGTCACTGTACCACTAACTAGTACTGTGAACACGACGTTCATTGCTATACGTACTACGTACATATAATATAATAATTAAGTAGAATTCTACAATTGGTGTTCAATTATTAGAATGTATACATGTGCATCTGTACATGTATAGTCCCTAATTCCTAATACACTGATAATATCTTCTCTATTCTCCGTTCCATTTATTGTCCGTATAAGGGGGAGGTCTTAGCTCGTTCTCGTAATGATCCTTGACAACGTACAACTCCACTTTTACACAAGAATACAGCAGTTATTCACTCAATTTGAGAGGAATGGGAGATGGTGTGGAAGTAAGAATATTATTTTTTTCATTCATACATATGTACTCAGTATGCCCACCATCAACCGTCGTGAAGAAAGATAAAGGAAAGGACTTTTGAATAATTGATGATTTTAGAGGTATTGAGCTGTGAAATAATACCTAAACAATACGACAGCAATATGTGCATACTTCATACACGTACGTCCACACATTTTATTATTTTTATGCGTCAAGACGCTCAGGACTTGGGAGTATAGATGAAAATATGTGTGCTCTATATATATATATACATATGTGATAAAATGAAGTAGCAAGATTATAAACAGAAATCTAAAGCAATACAATAAGGATGTATGTACAATAATAATAATAATAATACGACCAAATTTCTACAATATCATCAAAGTGGAAAGACAGAGAGAAAGACTCACTGACTGCCTGTCTGCCTCACGATGAGCCAAGTGAATGAAGGAGTGAATCATCATCACCATCACTATCATTAACATGATCGTCGTCGCTTGGGATCGAGGAGGAAAAGGAACAAGGAGAGGAAAAATTCTTTTGACTTTTCTCGCACTCTCTGTGCCTGTCTCTGTCTCTTTCGCTCTCTCAATACTACAATATGTATTGGCCTTGGTTATTCTTTTGGTTCTTTCAACAAAGTCGGCATCCTTTCCAATTTGAAAATTCGAATTCTAATTCCAATTTTAACGTCAAGCTTGGAATAATAAGTAATCCACATTTAAAAATGAGAAAGAAATAAAGGCATTTTGGACATATTATACATAACATGTCGTCCTGGTCGTCACCGTCGTTACAATTCCACACAAGTATATACATCATAGAGTAGAGTAGGGAATACAAAAGTAAAGACCCATCTTCTAGCTACTCCTTCCATATAGTTAGTTCATAGTTAAAGGACATAACAATGGTAGAATTGGAGTGTATGTATACTGCATTCGGCATTGTAGTTGAGCGTACTAGAGAGAGAGAGAGAGAGAGAGAGAGAGAGAGAGAGAGAGAGAGAGAGAGACAAAGCCCCTCGTGGAAGAAGCCATGACGAGCCCTGCTGAGACTGAGAACCGCGAAAGGA
>JAQIVE010000991.1:0-28952 GCA_034698285.1 Sminthurinus bimaculatus
AGAATTACTACTTCACTTTTATATTATTATGGCTATCCAAAACTTGTCTGTTCGTCGAACTTAAACCGATTATATTTTCTAGACATTTTTCTGCAAAAATTCGTCCGTTTTTTTTCGCTTATTTCTCTCCTGTCAAAAAAGTAGATTTCGTATTTCGACTTTCGACTGTTTCGATATTTTGCACACCTCCATTTTCTTACTTTCATAGCAAAATTCATAACTTATATCGTAATCGGTAACGATACTACATACATCATGTTATTGTATAATATTATAAGACGAAGCATTTTGTACACAGTACAGCTTATACTTTGATTGCATCTTTTTACCTGGCGTTTCTTTCGTGCTGTTGTTTTTTTCTAGTCATTCTCGTTACGTATTTATGTCGTACATGTAGAATACGATTCATAGATTACACAGTCCTCAAAAATCATAAGCAAGAAAATATATAACAATATAATTTTTAACTGGTTACATAATATTTCTTTTTCCCTTTAGTCACGTCCCCACAATAAGCCTTTTTAAGTTTAACTACATAACTACTTAAGCTTCCAAGTTAAAGTGTATGTTTACTATATACATTGCAGTCATTCATATAATAGCAATAATATATCATAAATATGTAAGAAATCATGATGAACCACACAAATGAAGTCAAAATGAATGACTATTTGTCTAATGTTCTCATTAGATTTCAATGTCACAAAGCTTGTAATGCATACATACGTATTACACATTACACATATCAAAAAATTATCGAAACACATAGTAAGAATACAATATATATGTCGTTGATGCATCGTAGACGAATGAAATGATACAGATATTTTAAACGCTTTTTACATTGTACTTTACTTTAATTGTACACTGCTTATAAATGATGACTAACAACTCGATTAAGAGATTTTTAGAAAACTTATATAACAGTACATACATTTCCATTATTGATGATTGGGTTCTCATGAAGCAAGAAGAGCTCAAGACTCAAATGAAGACTAATTTTGCTCACATCATTTTCAGTTAATTAATTGCATAAAATGTACACTTTTTTGTTAAAAGATCATCAATCTATATTATAACATACATAGGTAATACATAGGAAGGTCTAAAAACAGAAATAAGTACGCATACAAGTATAGGCGTGTAGAAAAACTGTTTTTATAAAACTGTATAAGATGTGTGTGTAAAAAGTATGTATATATATACTGAGTGATATATTATGATACAGAGAAAAAGAGTGCATTTATATAATTATTATTCTCCTTAATTTATTTTTCGAAACTAGCTAATTGGTTCATTAAATTATACAACATGGAAAAATGGTGTAATAACGATTATTTGTGATGTGTAGTGTATAGCAGTGTATGGTGTATGCCTATAGAATTTAGAAATGTGGAAGACATTTGTTAGACGAAGTTCCAATTGGGCACATTTTATATTGTATTAAATGGTGTTCAAGTATGGTATTAAAGTGGGATAGCTGTGTAAAAAACCTAAATTAAATTGGAAAAAATGATACACTACTATTGTGTTATAAAAAATTAGTGTACTTAGACGAGAAACATTTTCCCTTTTTACAGTACATTACATCTTTGCACACCGTACACACACCTGACATACCGAGCTACTTTTATATATATTTACTGACTAAGTATTTAATTTAATGCAACAGTATTATAGCACGAGAGCACTATTTAAAACACTGTACTGTGCCTACAACTTGTGAAGTTGTGAAGTAGTTGTGACTTAAAATTGTGAAGTATAACAATTATTACTACACCATACCCTTTTTCTATCAGGTAAAATTTTTATCCATACCTCTGGATACGACTTTATATAATATAGCATTCGGCAATTGTATAGTTTATAGTTTATAGTACACATAACATATACTACAGTACGCATCTCGCGCGTTTACTACAAAGTATTCACTAAACATTGCCTTTTTCAGTTATGTTTTCAATACGGCAGATTTATATTATACATCTGAGTTAAAACTACTACACTACTTTTACTTTCCATCGTATCGAAGCCAATTTTTTTTACTTACGAATGAATCCATAAACAGACTCAAATGAGCTTTAATAATATGATGTACTTTATCAGTACTTTCTAATACTCTAATCACTTTCCTCTTAGCTCGTTTAATATTTATACATACTAACATAATATGTATGTTCTATCCTAAAAGCTAAATCCTTCTGAGTTATCCAATTCAATGTGTTTAAAGTTTAAACATGACTATAAAGTTAGAAAAAAACTACTGACTAATCTAACAAATTTTTAGTACTTAAGTAGCTACACCTACTTTTGCAATGAAAGTGAAACTATAGTGAAAATTTTTTCAATCCGCTTCGTTTACACAATGGTAAATACGGATGCAATATTAGTATAATATATTATATTATTAAAAAATGAATTCGTATATTATATATATCAAAATGGGCAAAATATGTGTTCCATAATCCCTTGTTATACTTTTCTCTTTTAATGTATGAGAATGTGATGATTATCCAGGATATTTATCTGTTAGATCATTAAAGTAGTGGTATATGATGTTTTTTCTTCTTTTAATACAACAGTATCAGTAGTTTTGAAACTTCACGTTTTATTAGCGAGGTAAAATTGATGTTAATGTAAAGAACCATTTATAAAGTATATAGCAGCTTTGGTACACGGTGTTATAATCGGCTACACCATTAGATGTTTACATATATTATGTATGTATAGTATGTACTGTATTATTATATAATAATGTACAATTATGTACTATACGTTATAGTTTATAGTGTGTATAGATTTGGATTCATAAATAGTTAGTATATACATAATAGGCGTGTGTGTGTGTGTGCAACAGCTAATTAATAAAGTTTTAATATTTTACTATTTATTTATATTTACCTATATAATCGACTCCAAGAAAATTTTTCAGTCAAAAATGAAAAAAAACATGAGTTCTCAAGTTTTTGTCCTAGGGATAGAGAAGTGAGAAATAAAGTGTAGTCATACAAATAGGGTGAAGATAACACTTCTTCCTTCTTAGTAACATTATAGTTATCAGTTTTTTTGCCAATACAAGAAAAAAAGAGAGAAACGTATCATCATTTGACTTTGCTCCAGAAAATTTTAGACTTCTTATAGTTTATAGTAGCATTCTCAAATGTATGTAAGAGTTATGTACTTAGTAGTTTTGAGTGGAAACATTCTTGTGTGTGTATACACTTGAATATTATTTGATCTATTGTAGCTGTACTTATGATAGATTTCAAGTTTTTTTTGTGGGAGACGTAAGTTTATCTAAATATCTAAATATTCTTAATAACATTACTGTAGTATTAACCATAATCTATATATAATTATTATTATTATCATTCATAAAGCTTGCAGAAATTGTAAAGATGAGATTTTTACATGTCTCATTTTTAAATTTTACTGCAAATCACAATACAAATATTACATAATACAACATACAAGACCCGGCATAAATAGATGCAAGTAAAAAATAAATTTTCGACAACAACATATACATGCGAAAACGCTAGATACTCTAGCGGAGTGTCACAATTTCATTTTTTTTCATATTCCACTTATTTGGTTCAAGAACTATAAATCCTGAAATTTTCAAGTACTTAAATGGAAATCTAATAACACTGTGAGCAATCGTGTGTGTAATCTTTAGAATGGAATATCTCAGAACCCAAAAATAATTCACTCCGCTAGATTATCCGGCATATACACATATTTATATAAGCAACTATCATAATAATATATAATCGATACAACATGTAGCGTACGAAATCACTATTCAAAGTATACAGAAATTATTAAATTGTTTCTTTCTTCGTTTATAGCTGTATGTGCAGAAAATTTTAACAAAAATGCGTACACATACAGTATACTGTTGAGAGATTTAGGAATATAAATTCGTGTTTTCGATTACATTTTGTAAATATTCTAAATATTACATATTCTTTCGCTACTTTCAGTAATACATATTCTAATGATATAAAACCAAATTTCTTTTTTATGACTACTATCTACTATTAGGTATTATTTATTATTATCATCAGTATCTTGTGTATATGATATATAATTTAACTAACAGTACTGCGGCTGTAACATAATGAGACTGTGTGTGTATTTTTTCATATTTCTAGCTTTTGATGTATTATTATCGTTATTAGGAGGATTTTTTCGGATTTATTTGCCGTACAACTATTTCTAAATAATAATAATAATTACTATAATAATATGAATATCATATTCAGAATATGTAATAATATAATAGTTTTTATGTACACTTAGTGAAAAGATAACGTTGGTTTTTTGATGTTTTGAATTACATATTCAGACAAATTATATCTTCAGGTCGAGGTCGTTCGAGTACCTACTGGTGACATATTCTGATGCTAAGGTAAGGTCTCTTAGACACTGTTGTAGTCCACTTAGATGATGATGGAAAGAGTCAGCCATATGTTGAGAGTACTCTTCCTCTGCTTCTACTCCAGAGTCTTCATTCAACTCAGAAAATTCTATTTTTTTAAAGCAGAAAGAACAAAATGGTTTTGATTAATAAATTATTTTTGCTCCATTTTTATTTTTTGTTGCGTGCTGGATTTTAACTTTGCCAGAAATTGTGTGTACTTTCATAAATGAAAAACAATCATCGCTTATTATTACCAGTGTCGCTGGCTGAGGTAGAAGAGGTAGTAGAGACAGTACTAGGGCGTCTGGCATGACCTTTGACTTCAGCTGGCTGTTGAGGTGGCTGAGTTGTATTCAACTGAGCATTATGAGAGTTAGTATTATTATTATTATTGCAGTTCACAGTTGTACTCTGTGACTTGTTACCCCACACTGTAAAAGAAAAGAAATGAACAAATTCCAAAAATTAGTACACATTTCATTATTTAACTTTCCCATTACCGCCAGTATAAATACAAAATATTATTGTTTTATGTAAGTATATTATATAGAAATAGAAATTCAAAACTTACTTAGATCATTCTTGACTGAATTGAGCATCGAATAGAACTGAAACAGATCAACACCATTCAAATTTTGCATGAGTCGTTTAGATTCCGTAGAATTTCCATTGGATGTCGACAATTGTTGTGACTGTTGGTCAAATTTCATGTCCATCAAACGGCAAGGAACCAAAATTGTCTCGTTCATGTCATCGACAGTCTGAACAAATCTTTCCATCGAAGAAAGAAGACTTCCATTGGAGTGACTGGTCTCAGACTGGTCCCATCGGGACATTTTACGCCGAGAGTTTCCATTAGATACTCCTTTATTTGAGCGAGTTGTTCCGCTATAGATAAAATTTAAAAAAAAAACATATAATAAATATAAAAATGTTATGCCATAAACACCAAATAGTGTGCTGTTTTCGGAATACCCATTCCTATGCATTCATATTCAACCCAATTGTATGTAAGTACATTACGTACACTTTTTTCACATACATCTTACGTATTGCTTAAACTATTATACTCTTTAGTTATAATATAGTGAACTTTGTTGGAAGTTGGAAGAGAAATTGCTTTTTTTCTCACACTGTACAACAGCTGTGCTCGTAGCAAATAACTAAGTAGGAACATTAATAGTTGCAGATCAGATATGCAAATATAATGTGTATACTAAGGTGTAAAAAGAGGAAGAAGCAAAGATCTTGGTTATAGTAGTTATTGAATTTTTCGCGTGTATGTAACATATCATGATGAATAATATTGTCATTCTTCTAATGATAAAAACCTATAGAGAAGCTTCACTGAACATGATTATCTGTACAGACAACAGAGAGTGAGATAAAGAGAGGCGCTTTCAGATAATCGAAAGCCACATAAGTTTTTCTCTTCTTCTCCTCATCATCAATGTGTACATCATGCAAACGAGCGTGTAATATAGTATGCTGGTCTTGTAGTAAGTAGTAAACTTGTATTTTATTGTATGTAGTGAGTACACTTGGCCGAGGTTAAAAAGTCTTGGGGCAATTCATGAGACCTACATTATTTTATAACAAGCCAACTCAATAACTTTACCTTACTTCTTACTGACCAATCCCACATCTTCGTGAAATCATCATCATACTATAGCAGTTTACAAATGTTTACCTATTTAATATTTACATGTTTCTATTAAAGCCATGTATGTCTTATGTCGCTCGTTACTATCATAATATTACGTACCCGTCAAAATATGCATGGTATGGAAAAACAACTCTTATTATTAATTACTAAATACTCATTTTGACAATATTTAATAATCGTTGACAAATCCATTAAAAATATCATTATGTACAAGTTTTTAAATTAGAGATATAGGGAATAGAAAAATGAAAGTAAAATACATTTCCAGTATAGTTTGCTTACAGTTACTTATGTATGTACACAATAAATCCTAGTCTCTCGAGATTCTTCAAACATCGGTACTTTATGTGTGATGGGGTTTTTTTGACAAAAAGGTAACGCTACTTAAAAAAATTGGCGCATCAAGTTTTTTACGTTGCTTTTATTTACAGAGAGTAAATATGTGAATAGGAATATTAATTATAATTTGCTATCATTGTTTCAGATCAACAAAAAAGATGCTGAGAAAAGGTAGTTTGGAAAATCAACAATAGTAATTTAATCACATCTACCACACACATAATTCCCTTTTAATCATAATATTATTCTAGGTAAGAAAATATACTTCCTTACTTTTTTCAACGTTACTATTCTATTACTAAATATACTTTTATGCTATTCGAGTTGCCTCGTTGTGTGAAATAACCTTCAACACAACAACAAAACGACTATATGAGACATATATATAGTGTATCCCAATCTTACAAGACAGGTGTTATGAGCATGATACAATCTATCTATTATTTCATTTATATGCCTATATATATATATATGCATGCGAGCTGCTGTATTATTATTGTGAATTGTGACCCAATCTCCTATAAAATCTGTTTATACGACAACATTTATCAACAACCTTATATTCATAATGTGCCTGTATAGTCAATCCATAATATGTTCCACATTTTACACACTGGAACAATTAAACCGCTAGATATAGAAATAATTTTATATTTTCCTCGCATTCGCACGCTATGTATGCATACTAAATTATTATAATTCCCTTTTATCAATACTTTTATGTCTATTTTATATTTTAAATCATTGATCTCAGACACCAAAAGCACTTCCAACTAAAAGAAAAAACAAAATATTTTTATATACGCTTCTAAAACAAAAATGGAAGACGGAATACAAAACCAGTCAATAATAACAGGACCACTGAAAACTGACCGACAAAAGGAAGTCAGACAATGAAGGTTATTTACTATATATATTTTATATTATACTATATGCTGCTAAACTATAATATGTGTAACTGATATTTATTTTCAAACTAGTACCACGTGAAACTCATTATCGTTGAAAGGTACAAACGCAGGCGGAACTTGTCGTTTGCAGATTGCAGGTGATTTTTTAATGTAAATGTATATTATTTTACACAAAAACTAGGTAAAATACACGGAATAGTATTGGAAATCTGAATATTCGAATTCAAACTTCTCTTGAATACAATTCAAGCACAATCTTCCTTGAAATGATAAGGCACTGTTTACTATCTTTGCACTTTATTTGTTAAATCAACAATGAAGAAGAAGACAAGAAACGAAAACCAAGTTGTATTTGCGTCTGTTAGTTGATAACCTTACTCTGTCAACTGTTCCAAGTTTGAACTAAAACCAAGGAGTAAATTATAAACAGAGAACTGGAATTTTGTGGATAAAATTACGTATCCATGCGAGTCTATATATAATGGTAGTAAACGGCGTTTTCAAGTGGTTATTCATTCTAATGTGCGTATTATTATTAAACTATATGTATGGCACAGCAACTTTAGGATAATAACAATAAGGGAGCCTAGTCTATATTGAAACTACAAGAGTGCCTGTCTGTGAAAGGAACCAAGGCACAAAGGCAAAGAGAGACAATCAAACCCTTTCCCTTATAATCTCGAATATTTTTATATTATTTATTATTATACATTTTGAACTTTGGACATTTGGACTGTCCACGTGAAAGAGAAAAAGAAAGAGAATGTATTTGTAGAACAAAAACTTTTTAAAACTGCACTCATATCAGCTATGGTGAAGCAGAGTCGAAATAATTTAACAATGACTTTGAATATACTGAAGTAAATCTCAGACCTACCCTAACTGTTTAACCAACTATATTTTCTGACAGTACACAGTATACACTGATAGTATCGAATGTATTGACTACCTATGTCCTATAGATTTTCAAAGTACATTTATCTTATATGCTATTGATATTCTTTTATGAATATAGCCATCTTGAATGCTTTTAACTTGGAAAAGAAGCGGCGAAGAAAAACCTGCATGTAAGATGTAAAAACAAACAAACAAATCTGTTATAAAACCAGAGGAAAGTTATTATAACAGTAAAAGTAAAAAAAAATAAAATAATGCAATTCCTTTTCAATCTTCAAACCCTTTTGTCTTCCTCTAAAGAAACAGAAAACCTGCACCCAAAGTTCACCAAACTCGAACGAGCTTATGATACCATTTTATATTCTGAAAGAAATTCTACATACCAGAGTAATTATTAAGAAAGATACTCATGGCCATCATGTACAGAAATACAGAAACCGATAACCGATATTTCATGCATGCTACATGCTATATACACTCTCGCAATAGCAATAGTCCTTTTTTTTAAAGTAGAGAATCCAAAATCCAAATTTAATCATAAAATGTCAACAATAATTACCACAACACGGATTTGGCGGACATCCAGTCTTGCATTTTAAAAAGTTTAGTTTAAATAAGGCTCAACAACAAACAACAATCAAAACAAACAACAAACACTCTCTGGACAGGAAAATATAAAATTTTCTAGGAGGTGACTGTTCGAGAATATGTGTAGTGAATGAGTGGCTGACTATTTATCAAGTTGATGTTTCGGGCACATTTCACTTTTATCCTCAAGTATTATTAGTGAAGTAAAGATTTAATTAAGTTGACATATAAAAATATTTTTTTTTCCTCCAAATTATGATATTATGGTATGGCTGAAGTTGAAGAAACACACACACAGCAAAGTTTTAACTTGTAATAAGAACTACTACAAATTAAACAACTAGGTAACAAACACTTGTTATTATGTAGTTACTACACTAATAATTATATTATCACATGAATTAACCGACAGTACTATTAGTTAATTTATATAATATAGCAACGTAACTTTTATTTTTAAAAAAACAAAATTCACATGCTATATTTCGAAGCCGGATTGTCTTTGGCTCCACTGATTTGGATTTTTTTTCTACTCTCGTTTCACTTTTAATTTTACATCAGTTTTTTTACACCACGTGCAAAGTCATTCATAGAGAGAGAGAAAAGTCGATGAGCGGAGATCCTCAATTCAAGATATAGAAAATTTTCAAATGGACAACAACTCGTCAACTGACCAAAAAGTAAGTTTTATATTATTTATTGTTGTTATTATTATTATTCAGTGATACTACTGTGTGACACACTTGTTGTCTGTTCTCTTGTTGCCTTTGTAATAATTCACTCATTCACTTCTTTAGGCTGGCCACACACTTGCACTGACGACGACGACGCTGACGAGATTGAGAATCAAGAGCGAGTTAATGAATGAACCTGATGAGGAGCAAAAAGTGAGACAACTGAGCTCCTTTTCCTTCACGTCTGATGCACTTCTTCGTCTTCCCTTAATTCACTGATGATGGCTATATAATCTATTCGATTTAAATATCAAAATTTATAATACAATCAGTAAGTTATAATATGTATCTATGTGTGCTTATATCGTTTGTAGCTTGTAGGTAGTGTTTCAGTGTTTCTGTTATGGTGTTGGTATCGAGTTTATCGCTTGGCTTCAAAGTTTCAATTTTCCATTAAGGTTGACAATAGACAAACTAATTAAAAATTCCATGAACTCACGTCATTGAACAACTTATCTCCTTCTTTTCTTTGTTATACGATTATTCGTATTTGCCGAGTATAGAAGAGGAAAGTCCAAGTATTATAAATTTTATGACCAGTAAAAGTGTACACACTACACACAGAGTGTACCTACTGAGAACAGAGAATCGAGAATGTCCACTAAATTAGTGGACTATGCATGACGAAGATATTTACTTTTATCATGGAATATAATAACTATATTATTGTCAAAATATGACCACATTGAAACAATTAAGCGGATAGTACTCTATAATCTGTGTGTACGTAGAGAGTGGTGGTGGTGGCTGTAATGTAATGTGTAATGTGCTTGTAAATATATAAGTACTATAGAGCTGTGTGTCCTGTATACTGCATAGTTGTTAAAGGATTAAAAGATGAAAAAAAAATTTGCTTTTGCTGAGAAAAAATTGGGTTAAGGAAAAATTACATTCCTTTTATTTCAAATTATGTATGTATGAGTGTATTTATGCCTGAGATGGTGTAGGGTGGGAGAGGTATATTATAACAATTATTATTATTCTTATTCTTGGCGAGAAAAATTGAGAAGGAATACACACAAAATGCAGAACACAAGAGAGTTCCTCACACTGCAGACTGAAGACAACTGATAGGACGAGTGATTGTATACGTACATATACAATAATGTATAGGTGCTTACTGCTTATAACATCTGTTTGTTGAGCAACAATTTATTCCTTTTTATATATTATTATATATTATATGTATGTCTGTGTACTTCTTTATAGTTTATCAATGTGTACTATGTGATTGCTATAGGCTAGTGATCGCGAGTCCTTGGGCAGTCGATATTTAATCAAACAATTATATTGCAATACTGTTATAAATGGGTCTCCTCATATACATAATACATGTTATATGTATACTCGTTCAGCTTAAGTTCATTTTTATGTATATTATGGGATAATATCTTATAAAAGTCTTATAAAAGTACTCAATGTACTGCTTTTAGGTTTTTTTTCAATCGAGAAATTAATCACAAAGTGGTCAATGTTTTCCCATTCCCTCCCTCATACTACTACCGCTGAAAAAATGGACACTGAAAATCCCTCAGTTTTTTTTACTTAAATGGAAAAAGTGGATTGTAATTGGTGAAAGAACATGACGACGACTACTACTACTACTATAATCATAATATATATAAAAGATTGTCGATCACGGAAGTTTTGAGGAGTGTTGTTGAAGAGGACAAAGGTCGATTTTTATAATATGTCTAGTGTACACATTAAAAGGATTGCGAGAGAGAAATAGAGACCCAAAGCTATACGGATAGATCGGTATAGAGAGAAAGTGGTGTGTCCACCAAACTGACAACTCCACAGTATTACAATTTCCTCCTCTCAGTTTTCTTGAATGTTTGCATTCATTTGAGAGAATTTCCTTCCTGCTACACTACACTGTTGCACCAGACTAGTATAGAGATACACGAGAGATATATGTACAATCATTTAACAGTTTAGCTGCACACAGAGTGAAAGAAAGAGAGATTGTACGGTTTATAATAACATCAAATACATGTTTATACTCATGTATGTACATATACTGTATAATCTTTAGAGGGCTGATTACGGCAATGTATTATATATTGCTATCATTCGTATTAGTATCAATGATTTTCACTTTTACTCAAATTCCTTTTGTTTTATCTTTCAAATGATTCCACAGAATAGAACTAATACAGAAGCTACAACGATTGTGTAGTAAGTACTGGCTGACTGGCAAAATCCTCCTTTACTTCCAAAAACGTAAGTCCTTTGATTGGCAATGATTGTCTATTTTATGCATTAAATCTTCTCAATGGAAGCTCACTTTCAACTTGGTTTTGTATGTTATGTATTCAAAAACACATCCTATATTTATGTACCACCTACACACTAGAGGACATCAAAGTTGAATAATGTATTTAATTCAATATTTTTGTCAGGCTGTAAAGTAATACTAGTCGCATGAATGAATGAAATCGATCAACTAATATAAATAGTTCAGTACAATTTATAACCACCACCGATCAGTATTCGTCAATGAATTAGGTATATTGTATACTAAATTTTGTATGCTTGTGCATGTATACCTTGTATATTGTGTATATATAATGTAGGTAAAGCAAGGAGGGAGAAGCGTCGAGTAATTAGTGATCTTGTTGAGTAGCACTGATAATAGGTGATATGTATATTATATTATGCACGATTCAAAAAGAAAACTTGATACTTCTCCTCGAAACAAATGACTTTTTTTGAAATTAAAAATTATTATACTATATTAAATTATATGTCTGCGTGTGTTCGTTCGTATATAGGTAGATGTGTATTTGTGTATATGTGTATTGGTTTGAGTGTAAAGGTATATGTACAATAAACTAGCGATAGATTTTTGTTAGAGAAACCCAGACTACCTCCACTCAGGTAGATGAATTTCATGTAACTGAAGTGTACCTCTCTGACTAGTTCAATAACTGAAGAGATGTGAGCTAAGTAAATGGTATGTGTGCATGGTATGACTTCATGTGAGGACTTTATCCGTATAGGTATGTTTTTACTGTACATATTATATATGTGCACTCTGTGTATACATTTTCAAATCTTACGCTGGGGAGAACATCTCTTCATGACCAAACAGGTTAGAGTTAGCCAGTGTTATACTATATTATATTTTTGTATGTACTGATAGAAACAGTGGAGGATTGCATTGACATGCACTGGCTTCTCTTCTCTCTCTCTCTCTCTTTATACATTCCCCTTGTGTCTCTAACAATAATAATAATAATATTCTTATTATTATTATTATATTCTCCTTTTTTATGTTTACAGTATCTACACCTATTCCCTTGCTTTGCTCTGCTATGTATAATATGTGTCTTTGTATATATATGTATGAGCAGCGTTACCCCTGATTCTCGACAGTACATAATATTAATGTTGGAGTGCACAGTGCATAATATGTATGTATGTATGTATTTATGTATTTTGCTTCTCATCTTAAAACTAAATTATATCTTTTGTAATCATCTTTAAAGAATTTTATTATTGTTTCAATGCTTGTAGCAGCGTCTAGTCGACGGCGTTACAGTGTTGTAAGGTAGAAGATAGAGGTACGATTTTTGTATCAAAAGCAAGGAAATGATGTATATTATTTGGTTTAAAATTATGATAAATTACCTTATGTTGCATTTAGCAAAAAATAAACAAATGTGTACGCCAAAAAACGGAGGAAATCCAAGAAAAATGTGTAGAAAAAGATGGGTTTTCCTACCTCCTCCATTATTAAAAGGTGTGCATGCGAACTCTCAATGCTAAGTTTAAACCATTTAACATCATCATAATCATCGTTTGCATCTCTCTCTCTATCTCTCCTAAACCGCAACGGTACGAGTTACGAGTAGATGTATGTCTATCTACATTCATGCATTTTGGCAGAAACAAGTGAATAAGTAGAGAAAGAAGGGAGAGCAAAAAATTCACACATGCTTATGCTCGTAACGTAACGTATTTAATATTTAATACACTTGACTCGACTATATATTATACTGCTTGCTATACCATGGGCATAACGCACATTGTACATACATAAATACACTTTAAATCTCAAGTTTAAAATGTACTTAAAGCTTCCGGCGAACGATGCGAGGCGAAGATTAGCAACCATCACTTATGGTCGAAAAAAGAAATGCCAATGTCACTTACAACATTTGAAACAACGACTATGGATATGTACGAAAACCTTCACAATAAAATACAATATTGCATTGTGTATTAGCATATTATTTATGCGAATAGTTGGTTAGTAAAGTACTTTTTTTTCTCGGACGAAACAAAAAACATGAAAAAATGTAATACTGTCGAAGGAATACTATTTTTAGTGAGGGGAAAAAATAACTCGTGCCTTGTATAGACCAATAACTGGCAAGTGAAAAATACTATAAGCATTATTATTAATGATTGTTTTAATTGCCGCACAGGTTTTCCAAACGAATTTCATGGATGTAAAACAGATTTCTGTGGAAGTGGATTTATCTACGGAAGGATAACGACGATAATATATGCATAATAGTAATTATCATCTACATTATACTATTTACATTTTCCCTGTTACCAGATACCTGCGACTAAAAGCGAACAAAGGAAATGCCGATAACAATAAAGCCTATATGACGCTCTTGCTAATAGCTAATAGCTAGAACTGGACTACCTTGTACCTATTCCCTCCAGTGCCGAATCGGAGCTGAGTCAAAATTATTATTGAGAAACCAGAAAATGTGTCACGCCACCCACGTACATTTTCGCATTCATATGTGTATAGACTACACTTTCGGACAACTGAACTCATACCGACACACATTACACATCCATCACGTCATATCACCATTTAAATAAATAATACCGTAGGAAAGCGAAGTATTTAAATATCTGTGAGACAGAAACATTGTAAACGTATGCACAACTTATACACATACTGGCTGTGCACAGGTTTTGTTTGTTAGTATGCTCAGCGTTTTTTATATGGTACGGCAGGGAAAATAATACGAGAGAAAAAATGCAAAGCTGAACGAATTTTAGTCCAGAAGGTTTCCATTTTTTAGGCATTTCTATTCCATAATCTATTATTTATGTAATGGATATACAAACAAACAAACAGATAAACAAACAGGGTTCAATGGAATTGCGCGTCACGTTGACGCTACAGCGTCATAGGCCACCTTTTCCTACATACATGCATACTTCATACACATACCACATGTATGGATAATGAAATAGTAGGTCAATCAATCATCGATGAAAAAGGAAGTATTAAGCCAAAGAAGAAGAAAAAAAAAGACCGTTTTCTACTTCAATCAAGCCAGACTTCATTAACACGGTATGTATGATCAGAGAACAAAAAAGCTAGACAGACTCTCTCATCTCTTATCTTGAGAGTCAATGAAGACAAAGCCGACCTTAAGATTTTAGAGATGAGCACTCTATACTTAATCTGTCTGTTCTATATGTATTCTGTATATAGAACATAGGAATATAGAAAGCAGTAGTACTAATATACATTTTAATATTTGCATGTCACTCTTCTGCATGCTAAACCCATCAATATCGTCAATATCAACTCAACAGACTAACGCTGATTGGCTCTAACCCCTCAAGAATTTGGGAAGGTTAAAACACTTGCTGGTTTTTCCTTTCTTCTTCTTCTTCTACACATAGTAATTAACACCTAGAACTAGAGGCTCTCTCTCTCTCCAGTGTATGATTTTATATCTAACTATTTGATCAGTTAAGAATCAGTTAGCGGTTAGCTGTATTACTTATAGGAATATCCAATTGATTCCAAGTGATTTGTGACACACTTCTAACAATAAAAGTATGATGTGCCCAGAACCGATAATTACATCAACTTTAAAATAAACATTTACATGTGTGAATTGTACTTGCACATGTAAGCACACACTATAGCGTACTTACTTCCACTTTCTTATTGAAAGGGAAGTCAAGGCAAGGAAGGAAGGACAAGTATGCATTGCATATGAACGTCATTCTCAAGAGTCGACGAGAAAAAATGGATAAGGTGAAGAATGGGCATATCAGTAAAACAAAGATTAAGAACTAGAGAGAGACAGAAATAATAAAGTTGAGCATGTGATGCGATTTTCTGACGCGATCTCATGACGAACGATACTATTAATAATACATATCTATGGAATGGTGATCAACGGAAAGGTAAATTGATCAGTATGGCACAAGTGCTTTGAGGTGATGCATTGTCATGTAGTGTTATGTTATGACTGATTCACTTGTGCCGTGATTCAAACGGCAAACAATGACATTGTGAATGTAAATAGTATAAGCATACAAGTAGTAAGTATTCGTGCATACGTGTATTTATAGGGAAGCATCGGGTAAAAAATCATATAATATAGGGGCTAGACGCAATATCCTTTCCTCCATTATTTAACACACATGACTCAAAATTCAAGTCTGGTTGAAAGTAAAATTTAAAACAGTTTTTTTGTTATCCTCCCAGTTCCACTACTTACTATTATGTTCTACTACTACTACTACTACTTCCATTTAACTGCAGGAAAAAACGTAAGACTCGTTTTCAACTCATGTTTGCATTACTATTATTACATTGACTTGGCGTGTAGTGTATGGGACGATAGGATTGGATTGTAGAAAATATGAATGAATCTATTGAAGATATATCTAGCTTTAAAAAGGGGGAATGTCTGACACAGAAGTTATACATGTGTACCTTTATAGATGAATAGTAATATGCAATGGTATGTAATACAATCCGTTTATGAATTACTTGGTCAAGTAAGTGACAGATCATAAATATTCATGGAGCTCATGCAGGTAAAAGAGAGAGAGAGATATTAAGTATATAGAGAGAGGAGTGAACCGCCAAACCAACCAACAGACTCACAAACAGTCGTGCACTTGATTCAACTCCTCGTCACATCACATCACGTCACACGTAAGATAAACATCTGAGTTTTATTCAGTGTGCTCTACTCCCCTGTCCTATGCAAGTGAAGACAATAATTTGTGACTTTTTACGTGAATATCATGATCATTCTGTGTACACTGTACACTGTACACACAACATACATTATACACATAGATTTGGATATGGATATGGGTATAAATATATAATGGGCATATGCTGTTACTAGTAAAATGTAAGATAGGAGTAACGACTAGTCAGCGTATGTGTACCATATACACCACATCATTCATGTAATTACAGATGTATGTACAACACACACACACACACACTCTCTCCCTTTCAGATGTCTCGAGACAAAAAGAAGTGAAGCAAGACTTAATATATGTAAACGTCAATGTGTTTCCTAATCAGCTGTAAATGACTTTTTTTAATCTCTCATAATAAACTATATATTATTATTTATTATATTTATATAATATGGTGATGCTAATGATGATGGGGTTAGGAGTATCTATCTTTTCTTTCTATTAAAATTCTTACATATTTTTTTACAAATAGAGGAGAAAATGAAAATGGAAAAGAAGCTAAAGGCTCAAAGGACTGCATGTCTCTAAACTTTTTGAGCGTGTATAAAAACTTTATAACAGCTAACACTGAGAGAGAGAGAGAGAGAGGTAGTGACACATGATGAATATAAAAAAATGAGAAAAAAGTAGGTATATGTACCTTCTTCGTGGGTCAAGCAAATCATCTGCATGCCTACCCATACACGTAGATACATACATATTATATGCCTTCGAAAATCTTAATCACAATTCGCAAGCAAAGTACGTACATAAGTACGTACGTACATTTATCGTCAAGTGATAAGTTTTTCAGATAGTTGGGAAAATCATTCAATGTATTACAAAACTCGTGGAAAAATCACATTGTATATATTAGATACGTATTAGCACAAACATATTATATTTATATGTAATATGTATATGATGTTTAGAGGTTCAAATATTGTGCAAAGAATAAGTAACATTCCACTCATCATCATAATCACATAAGTATGCATCTTACTTTCTTTCTCTTTATGCATCCCTTTTTCAATCCTTCAAGTTCTCGTTCGAAAAGTTTATCCCATCGTCACATCATATTCATAATCGTGTGACACTTGTCATTTGATTCGATTCGATTCTATTTTTTGACAGTTTGCAATATATTCCTGTATAGATATAGAAATATTTTGAAATCTGGCTCAAAACCAGATTAATATGCACCCTTACTATACTGGTACACAAATAAATTATTAATTATCTTTGTTTTGAACTGCTGACTCTATTCGACTCTGGAATTTCGTCATATTCGTCTCTGATGACTTTTTGAGTGTGACTGTGCAAAATAAATATAAATATAGATATGTGCATAAAACATATCTACAAATGTACACCAGCGGCTCGTTTATTAGTCGTTAAAGGTTATTATTATTACCATATACATACATACATGTAGATTTCTAGCTCCTTCTAAATTTCTGTACACACATTACATGTGTCATATCATTTTGTCTATATATCCGAGCTCTGCTACAGATACACAAACAGTTTTCTTTGTGTACAGTTTTTAAAAGCCCTGCCAAATTGTGTACATGTATAAGTATAACATAAGGCCATACATATAATAAATATGCATGTAAATACATATGTATGGGTACTTTCATCACAACACTATAGGAATATATGCAAATAAGTTGAGAAATAGTGAAATAAACAAGAAACGGAGGGAGAGATAGTACGAAAATATAAGGTTTAGTATTAAATCTAAGGTTTATTCACTTTAGGCCGAGTCACACCACCACTATGGGTCGGGGGAACGCCTCAGCCAAGAGCCAATCGAATCCAGAGGAAGCACATGACGTCAACTTTAATCAACTTTAATAATAAGCAACGTTCATGACCACTGTATAGAGATATTTGTATATGTGTGTAAGGAATACATATTATATGCATGTACCTTTTGACTTGCGATGTGTGAGCGTGTATAATGCATGAAATGCCTTCTCTTATAACTACTATAATATACATATGTATATGTATTATGGCTGTGTGAATATCAGCACATTGTGGAAAATCCATGCAAAATTCCAATGTACCTAGCTATATGAGCTGTATGAGCATACCTATACTTGGCCGTATAGCAAAAATACAGGTAATACCACAAATGCTATTATAATTGCCTTTTCTTATTCTTCCTCTTTTTTGCCTTATAGTCCGCCATAACATGCATAGCGAGAAGATGATGATAGTGTGATGATGGTCAGCAAAATTATGGTTCGATGTTATTATATGTATCATGTACGTACATAAGTGTAGGTACACAATACACAATCACGTACATACATACATACTGCATATGTATAGTATGTGTGGGAAAAACAGGTTTAATACCTTTTTCCCTTTTTTGCACACTCAAAACTCAAAACCTTCATACATCAAATATTGAAAGAAATAGTAGGGAAAACCCGGAATTAAATGAATGCAGCCAGCTAATACTAACCTAAGCGATAATAATAATACACGCTGACAATGAGGGGATCTTTTAGCTTTGTTTTTTGCGGAAAAGTCCACATCTAAATATCCAAGAAACGCGACAACGCTTTAACAGGGAAACTTTTGTTGAAAAACCAAATGCGATAAAAAAAACTTAATTAATTAGAATAAAAACCAAAGACAATGAAGTATTTTTATAGAAAATTAAAATATAGGTTAAACAAAACTAACTTGTAAAGAGAACTCTCTCTCTCTCTGTGCCTCTCTCTCTCTTTACCTATTTAGATTTTCAATGTTGCAATGTTAATCTTGTATGCATTCAGACCAAGAAATAATGACAATAACGATAATCATAATATGTTGTTTCATAGTTCTTTCTCCTGTTATGCAATCATATTATAAAAGACAACAATTGTGCAGACAGTGGAATGGAAACCGGAAGTGAATACAATAGAGTCGTTATTGTGCAGCTTTTGAGTAAATGAATATAGAGAGTAGAGGCAAGGTGACTTGAGTGGAAGTTGCAATAAAATTCCTGATCTATCGAAACAATTGAATATGAATTGCATCTCAATTAATTTAATATCACCTACTGTAAGATAATTAATAACAATTAAATAATTATCATTTCATGTTGACAAATGTCTCATAACATAATGTTCACAATTGACTTTGGTGGTCTTGAAAAGTGATCCATTTTTGCATAAATATTTTGCATAATTCCTGTAAAGCTACACATCCATCCTAATTATAAGTCTATGTCAAACATGTATTATAAACATGATGTATCGATTATCGATCAGGGACATATTTAAATGATAATACATTATGCATATTATTTTTGCCTGTACTGGCAGTTGTTTGATGTTTGATTTGTATGTTTGACCAGCTATTTATCAAAACCAAAATCAAACCGCTCACAGTTATTTCACATCTCATCATCATCGACAATATAATTTGAGATACTTTTACTGCACTTAAAAGCCTTGCGCTCTCATGCACCCCGATAGTTAGCCTACATATGTAACGTTATACATATAAATATTACTTGTCGTGGATTATTATTATCATCATCATCATTATGATTGAAAGTATTACGAAGACGAATGTTAAGCAGAGATAAAATAATATAGAGAGAAAGAGAGAGATTGTCAAAAATTCATACCACGACCAAGAACAGAGAACAGATCAAAGTCCAAAGGTTCTCTTGTTCACTGCTCACAGACATAGACACTGATTGTTGCATATATGCAACTCTCTCAGATATTCAATTGTTGTTTGAGAAGTGTATCCATATTGACGTTGTACAGAAGTTACTGTATTTTCATCGTATAAATTATATGTTATACGTTATACATCATATATAATAGAATTCTTATATAGTTTTTGATGTATGTAAATGTGCAGGTGAATTTCCTAATTTTTGACCAAATTCAAGTCAGCCAACTTTCTCACACCCCCTGACTCACTCATTCATTCACTCGCTCACATTCAAAAATTCAAATGTCAGGGACAAAAATATTTCATCAAAAGAAAAAACCCAAAAGAATTTAACCTAGACAGTAGAATTGAGTGCGTCGCAAACCATTTGAGTTTACGCAATCCAATCCACTCATGCCCACCCAGTCCAATCGAATCCTCAAGTCAACTAATTTTCTCTCTCTCTCTCTCTCTTTTTCTTCTAACTCACACTCATAGTTTATTCTTCTTTTCCACGACAAAGCCATAGTCATAATCATAATAATAGCATTAAAGTAATTGTACTGTTATTGTTGTTGTTTTTGTTTACAATTACGTACAATTGAAATGAAATGAATGTTAAATAAAATAACTTGTATAATACAAGGGGTGAAGGTAGAACTTTGCTTTGACTTTTGATTCGCACCAGGTACTAACAAACAAACAAATCACTAACTAACTTAAAATGTGTATATTGTATATTATGTGTTCAACCACAAGGGAAAAAAATGAGTAAGTCAGCCATCCATGTCCAAGTAAAGGCATTCTCACACACACAACTCGAGTCCCAAGTTAATGGTAATTAAATATTGAGAAATATATTTCTGACAACTTGTAATTTATCATCCCTGCACAAAATGCTGCTCTTGGGTTACATTTATAATTTATCATTTTTTATACATACATATGCATAATGTATAATGTACTACACACGACATTTTTTTGTCACTCAATTTAAAGTCATTTACTGATCGATTTTATGCATTCACTTTGAAAAAATGAGGATGTCGATGGAACGAAAGCCAGTGTTTTGGTTTTCATTTACACATACTGTGGTTGGCAAGTCAGTTTCTGATTGAGTATCTAAATAAATTGAAAGACTTGTGAGTAAATACTGTACACGCCAAACACAGACGACGATGACATTTCCCTTATTATGCTGCGTTTGCTTATTTTTTTATATTTTGTTTGGGTTCTAATTTTATCGCATCTTCTCGACGTGTATACACAGAGATAAGCTAAAAACGATGATCCTCTCACTCTCTTCCCCATTTACTGTTTACTGTACATACTCAGAATTAAAGGCAGCCACTCAAGTAAACAAATCCAATAGACATACGATATATGTATAATGCACAAAAACAAAAACTTTCAAAAGGCGTACATTATTATACAAGGCAAAAGCGTAAGTAGTAAGTAGTAGACTACTTACTCATGTAACACTAGTAAAATAACATTGTCATTATTTACTTTCCAAGATTTTGTAATATGTGGCCGAATAAGTACAAAAGAAGTGGATGTACAATGTACATGCACAGTATGCATTATATATATATTATGTCGAATTGGATTTGGACCAAGTCCAAATAAACCCCTAAAATCGGTCAATCTTTAACTCTCGCATAAAGTTCATAGTTTTTTAAGCCTCTCATACTTTATCCCCATTAATATTATTATTAACACTATATTATATCATGTAAATAGTAAATATTATGTCTGTCCTATGATATATTATGTGACTATGTACTATGTACGTATAAGCCGTAAGCTGCACATTTTGACTGCACACTGCACACACATGACTTATTGATGAGCTGAGAAAACATCTTCAGCTTCAATACACTCGTTAAATTATGGCATTACATGACAAGTTGTAAGTGTGTAAAGTGTACATGCACTATGCACGAAAAGGATGAGAGAGAAAATACAATCTCTGTGCAATGTGCAGTACAAAATAATGCATCGTCATAATCATAATACATAAATTCATTTACAAAGTGCACTGAGGTTGAGTATGCATCTGACAATAACAACCATTATATTATTATTATTATTACACACCTGAAGAACAACAACAAGTACGCCAATTATTATAACAATAATAAAATAATCATGATACATGATCATGATACATAGTACAAGGACTGTTTTTTGTTTTGAGTAAAATGGGATGAGGAGAAAGAAAATCCATGATAGATGAGTAAAAGTGACTAGAATACAAATTAGATTTTGTCAAAGCTCTCTATATATAAAACAAGTTGATGCCAACTGCCAAATTAAAGGTTTCTTCCGTTTTCTCAAAGAGAAAAAGTCGCCCTCACACAAACAATAATAATGTTTTGAACGAGTAATAAAATGTAAACATAAACTGACCTGGTTTTCTACATTTTGAAACTATTTTCAGCTTTTTCAAAAAAAAACGCTTATTATTCTAATAATTTATAAACAAAACGAGGAAAACATATGAGCTGTCAAAAAAGATTTTGAGAAAAAGTATATATATGTACATATAAACAACTTTTATAATATTAAATTATGAGGTAGCTGTCTCATGTCGAGGTTTGAACAAGGTAAAATGGAAGCGGAGAAAGGGAAAAAAGAAAGGCAAAAAGTGAAGAACTGGCAAGATTTCAAAAACAGTGAATGTATAATATGCATAAAATAAGGGAAATGCAATGAGTCTCTGTCTCCGAGTAATATGCATTACATTTTGCTCTAGGGATATCCTTTAGCTCAAGTTGTAGTTGAACCATAGGAGCATCATTTTTACTCCAAGTATATATGCACTGTTATAATACACTTATCTAAAATAAAAATGCATAGATATATGTACATAAGAGTCGACGGGTCTTTAATCTTGACGGGACGGGATGGGTTGCATCCAGAAAGAAGTACTAGGATATATAAGAAGAAAAAATAAAGAAGAAAAAGAATGATGATGACTTGAGGCTAGACGAAGAAGAAGGAGCTACATGGTAATATTTAGAAAGAGTCCCCAACATGAACAACAACTGGAATGGAAAAAACTATACATGAACCAGCTTAGACATTAAAACTTACTCTGTACTCTGTAGTAGAAAATGGTAAATGGCATGGTGTGGGCAACCCATACAAGTTCCATTATTCCATCATACAACCAGCACGTTTTGAGCACATGATTGTGATTCCTCCTTTTCGTGGACGAAAATGAAAATGAAATGCCTGTCTGATGAAATCTTTTCCTATCTCCTCTCTCTCTCTCTGCATCTTTCTTGTGCTTACATACATACACTCATACATATTTGACTCTGCCCTGGTTTCACTTCTAAATTCATTCCATGGAATGAACCTACTTTCCACGAGAGGATACAGAATACAGAGAAATGCGGCAGTTGCGAAAGAAAAGGAAGAAAATTCACTTGCTCTCTTTGCTTCAATGTGTATCTCTAGCTTCTATGTATGTAAACTCTATGTGCTATGTGCATAGTCAATATCCATCAAATATGCATGTATGTATGTATGTAAAAGAAAGGTTGGCCATGGCATGGCCAGCATTCTCTCTCCACTTGTCCTGTCTTGGGCCTAGCCCAAGCTCCTCCACTAGTTTATCTGGTCATGGAACTGAACTGATCATGAGTCGAGTAACGGAAGTAGAGCTTAACTCGCTCTCACACTCTTGTTCCCATATCAAATATTCTGCACTATACACTATACGTACTTTCCCTTTCCTATAGAACTTCCACTTGCATTTTGTAAAACAATTCAAAAGGAAAAAATTCATCGATTTTTCATCTCATTTCCTTGAAAAACTAATGCTGTTTAAATATTTACAAAGCGAGAACGCGTGTCCTAATTACATTTTCCAACAAACAGTAGAATACTGATAAATGATATTTATCAGCGACTAATAACCGTATGTATAACGCTAGATTCATTTCCCTCGATAACTACAATACATGCAGTGCACTATTGTGCAAAAGGCTTACTAAAGAAGGACTCATTAGCGGCCTGACAACATTAACTAGTTAGGTAATAAAGAAGATTGTAGTTGTCTACACAAGTATCTACAATAGCATAAGTACAACTACTTTTAATTTTATGACCTTTATGAGATTAGATATTGGTTATGAGCAGAGACAGCTTGACGCTGTAATTTTTATATAGGTAACTGCTAATTGTATAGTCAAAGACAAAACAGATTTTTCGAAAAAATTTCCTTGCTTGGTGTCATTTATATTGTACTTATTTCTTAGGAGTATGCTAATAGTGTCGTATGATAGTGCAAGTCTATATATTATGGTTAGATTGATGAAGCCAACAGTCAATCAAGCCTTATTAATTTTGTCCTAAACGGTACTAATTAACCCTTATTATTATAGTGCATCGTATCGTCATCATTTAATATGCCGCATTTATGCATTGCATATTATTACATATGAATGATTCAGCTTTCTGCTCAGCTGTATAATATACTGTGTAGCACATTTAATGCGGCTCTATAATTGTTCTGTTTACATGTCAAGGAAATATCTAATTGTCTGGTGAGCGTTTTTTGTCATAGTCATCGCCATCGTCCTGACATAATGTGTAATGTTTAAATTGAGAGAGACTGTATATAATATGTGTGTGTGTCATCCGTCGGTTTTCATTTCCAAGTAAGCGTCTGCAATCGAGTTTTTTATGTGTGCATGGCCTATCTCACTGCAACAGAATGTAAGACAAGTTGACGTACTGTATTGGGCTTTGTGTTGTATACTTATTGGAAGTTGTCTCCTTTATCTACTTGAACACTGAATGTCATTTGTCCAGAAGTAAAATTACATGAAAAAAAAGAACTGTCATTAATGTAGAGTGTACAATTAAAAAATCTAGCAATGTTGTCTTGTTGAAATATTTAGCTACAAAGATACTTGAATTGTTCAAGTGAATTTTAGACGCTGTATCATTGTATCATGTTTCTATTTCGGATGCTATTGTAAATGTTACTCAAGTGTCAGTTTCAATGCTTAAATATTGACAACGAAAATCAACTAAGTAATTCCAATACAAGAGTGTGTGCCAGTAACTATTTCCTGGACTCTCCAAATTTCAATGACAGAAATTGTTTTGCCATCATTTCATTCCCTTCCAGAGGACGATTCAAAGTCACAAATTATGCTGGCATTTTATATTATCATACTTTGCATTTCATTTGAGCGGAGCCGGAAAAACCGAAAACGTGCAAGCATTGAACTCAAGCTCATTCCGTTATTGTATGGGCAGTTTCCTTATTCCGTTTGTTCCATGCTCGATTTAAAGTACACATAAGTATTATACCGAAAAATGTGACATGTCGAAAAGCCGAAAGTTGATGTGGACGTCAATCGAAAGCCTCAAAAACCATATTGATTTTTGCTTCGTCGTCTGGCATTTATTGTTGAGTTCATCAGCAATAATAATTTTATTATTATTTATGTACGCCTCATGTATTCTAAAAATGTGGCCATAATGGTTATTGAAAGCCCTACGGTTTTGAACCATAGCATTTTTACTATACGCTTACGAGCCATTGTAAACATAATGTTATTGCTTTCAACGTCAGCCATCAACTGTAATAAACAATTTCTTGGTTCAACTTTCAATTCCCCATGTCAAACAAACCATGTAAATAAATATAATGACTTGAATTATACTTTATCCTTCTCTATATAATTTTATACCAGTTGAAAAATCGAAAATAATTGAAGAGGAAATTCCAGCGGTAGAAAAACAGCGTTCGATTTTTCATGCATAATATTTCTACATAGCTAGCTGTATCTAGAATCTAGCTCTAGACTCTAGACATTATAATGGGAACAAGCCCCGTTCTTTCCTTGCCAATGCCGTCTGCTGTCCTGTCAATACTTTTGGCTAGATGTGAGAGGCCATGCGCCAGTCCTATATGTACATGTATAAATACATACTGTATACCGAGCTACAATACACTGCCTTATTTTATTACCCTACGAAACTACACTATACACGACTTACACTTTGCATCTCCCACTATGTACTACCATGTACCAGCAATGCTTGAATATATCAGTAGGGCCTCCTCCCTATGCGGTAAGAGCACAGCCAGTTTTCCGATATAAGTACTTACGTACCGTATACATACTGCATGTAAATTCGTATAGGAGACTCGAATTTCATGTATATGTGTGATGTGCACTAAGTGACTGCATGATACTTTAAATAATAAAAAAAAACTAGCGCACACTGGTTAATTGTCAAAAGGTAATACAATGACACTTTGTTATCTAATGTTATGCTCAGCTGTATGTGTATTAAACATGGGCAGATTATCTACCGACGATGCAAATCAATAAAAACCCCATCATATGAATATATACATACTTGAAAACGTCCCTCTTGACATTCATTCAACATTATTTACACAAAAAAACCCCGAATGAACCGTCAGTACTATAATAATATAATATGTACTTAAAATTCAAAAAATTGCATTGTATTGTATTTTTAGTCAATGAACCCTATGAAGATGAATGACTAAGGGAGCACTAACTTAATTTTTTTAACTGTCAACTGTTTGTACAGTTTTCCAAGTTCCAGTTCACTGTATAACTATCAAAGTAAAAGCTAAAAACTAAAAGTTAAGAAAAAAGGGTTAAAAAAGTTTGACATACTTGGACTGAGAATCATCTCCATTCAAAACACTGTCTCCAATAACGTCATTGTAGCAAATTCCACTGAGGTTATCCATTTTGATGATTGATTGTTGTATTAAAATTCCACGGATTTTTCAAATTTAACAAATTTGGGGAAATGTTCCTCAAATTGACAGTTGACAAGGATTTTTCAGGGAATTTAAAACTGCGGTTGTCGTTGGTCGGTTGGTCCGAGTAAGCAGTTTGTTAGTTAGTTATCACAACAGAGAGAAGAAACCACACAATAGAAACGGAACTGTGAAGTATGAAACTGAACAATTATTCTTGCGAGTAAAATATTAAAACTGTTGACTTGTATTAAGTATTAAGTTGAATAACGGTGGTGAATATTTGGTAGCGATATCACTTTAAAAATATTTGTTGCAAAAATAAATATTATTATATTATTTAGTTACAAGTTGACTTGGGCTGGAAAACAAAATAGTAATAATAATATGAAATAAGAGAGGCAGACAAAAAGGTACTACTTTGCACACAACACACAAGGTTCTTGTATGGAGCAGAAGCCGGATCGCCTAGGAATATATAGACCCGCATCGGGTGAGAACGAAATTAAACGACGACGTTGGGGGGTTCTCCAATCGGGGGAAATCTCGTTCCATGATTCACTAGTGAGTGCAGGCTAGTGCTCTAACACTGTTTGTACGTGTATAATATTGTATGTGTGTGTGTGCAGTGTGTAGTGGGGTTTACTCCAGATGCACTTCTAAACTCTCGTATGATGGCAATGGATCCAATCGCTTGCCTCGGCTTATTTCACTATACGAAAAGCTAGCCCAAGTTAGCAAGAAGCACACACACAATTCATGCTCATAGTCAGCACTTCATGTGTATTAGATACATAGTGCTAGCTTTGCCTTTTTTTCACCATATAGTCAATAGTGAGAACGAAGCTGAGCTAGAAGTAAAACAAACTAATGCTACGTATACAATATACAACTATTATTTAATATCACTCTATATTATGTGTATCTATTTCTCTCTCTCTCTCTCTCTAACTTTGTTTATTAGCTCCTACTTAACTGCGGTTTTGCTTGCATATTTGATATTTAATAATTCATATCAACAATTTGGTATGCTTCATGTACTGTCTTATTTATTTATAATTATCCTGTATATGTATGCAGGCTTGTATTTATTTATTTTAAAGAATTCTTTCATAAACTCCAAAATGAAAACATTGATAAGATCATCATAACACTGCATGACAGGAGCCTGATTGTACAATACAGTTTTATGTATCAGTGGTTATTATTTGTGCTTTAACTTCAATGTAATACCTATACATTAAAATAACTACTTTCCAATAAAAATAATTATGTTATATAGAAGGTTTACAATAATATTATAAAATATAAACATTGACACTTCTTACTACCTGTAAAGGTCTCAAATAATGTCCTTGGAAAAATGCTGGACGTTGGATTTAACTGTATGAAGGTCGAAGGCCTTTTGCTAGAAAATGGAGAAATTATGGAAAACGAGAGTAGCAGTGCAATGGCAATGGAATGTAAGAAAATAAATAATATTGAAATTATTTTTGTTGCTTGGTCAAATGGAGTAGAAATTAATTAACTAAAAATTTTTATAGCAGCAATGTCTATAATATTAATTGTCCATTCGTGCAATGTAAATGCAAATAATTAATCGAAGTTAAATGAGCGAAAAATTTACATTTAATTTAATTGCCAGAAACTAGAATTCTATTTAGATGATACAGAATACAGAATAGTTGAAATTATTGTCACAAAAGGAAAGAGAAAGCAGCTCATAAAAAATTTGAAGTTATTTTTGTCATTTTTATTGTAGGTAAGTTTTTTCTGCTCTATTTACGCCAAAAAATGAAAAATCTCATCGTTATTTGTACAAATTTGTAGTTTTTCCGGACGATAAGGACTCCATGACAACACACTCCTAGCACATGGAGACGAATTTTATAAGAGAAAGGTCAAAAAAATGATAGGAAATTCACTAAGGAGACATTCATTTTAGATTTTATTTCATTTTTTCAGT
>JAQIVE010000992.1:0-28950 GCA_034698285.1 Sminthurinus bimaculatus
TTTAGTGGGCATTCTCCTTTTAAGTCCAATATCCTCAAGCAATAGAAGGGAACGAGCAGGTTGGCGCCCCTCCGCCTTTCGTCACCATTGTTGTTGTTGTTTTTGTCATGTTTCTCGGAGATTAATAACAAGGAAATCCCTGTTCTAGGAAATGGATACAATATACACAGGACTATATTTGATTCCTTTGTTATTAGAAGCAGAGCTTCATATTTCTTGGCTTAGCAAGCAACTTTGCTTCAAGGATTTTCGGAGAAGTTTATGGTGTCCATGTCCGTATAATCAAATGTCCAGACTCCTATATACATACAACAGTTGTTATTATTTTCTTTCAGCTACATGAAAATTCATTTTCAATTCTGTTTGTCTCAGGTTTAACATAATTTCCAAAAGTAGCGATGCCTTAATGGAACGATACAAGACACATAATAATGTAGCAACTTTGAAGTTTGTGGAAAAAAGGATTTGTTACAATGTTTTAAACCGAAAAATCTTGTTAGGCAAATTAAAAATAAAAATCTCACCAATTTTAAGCTTGCAGTCTAGGCCAGACTTAAGCCTGATTAATTAGCCAAATTTTTATCCTATTTTCCACGACATGATATGATACAATACGTAGATATACAATGTATTATAAATTGTGGAGCTTGAGACACTAGACAGTGACGAATATGGCTAGGTACGTATATGTTTTGGCCTACCTTGTTATCATTTTATAGCGGGTAAAACCGTGCGTGCAGTCCAAAAGATAAGGGGGAAATTGACTCTGTCAAATTATCATTGGCAATTCGGCTGTAATCCCCTATTAGTATGCGGGGACGGAGTTTAAATCAATTAATCAGACTAATCAATGTTGGATAATAAAGTGATTGATTCCATGACAATGAGCCACGCCATCACTCAGCAACCTCAAATCTCAATGTTTACAAAACGGCAGCAAGCTAGACATTTCATTTGAGTAGACTCAAAATGATGTTGGGTAGAATAAGAGTGCAAAATTATTGATTTTAGAAAACACAAAGTAGACAGTATAGACACTGTTCAAAACTTTTCTTTGTAAAATTTATTATATTTAACCAAAAACATAATCGTTGCACAAATTCTTCTTTTTCTGTGAACAGCTTTTACACAATATTTCTAAACACAGGTCATCAACAGAAAAGCATGGTGAGGGCCATGTTCATCTAAAGAAATTAAACCGTCCATTTCCAATTGGATGGACACATAAAAACTCTCGAAAATTGGTGTTATTGCTGTTATTATTTCGATATATTTTCCATTTTATCTACATCCAATAATAGAGCACACAGCTCGATTTGATAAATGTGGTGTGAGGTGGCTCTTTGTCAGAAGCAAGAGGAAGAAAAACAGGGAAAATGATGATGGCAATGATGATTTCCTTTCTAGCGTACATACATAGTTATATAACATGCCAACATTTTATATCAATATGTAAGAATCCGCCGCACCTTCATCTCCAATAATTCTGTATTGGCATACATATGTACATTCACATAGAATATTATTATTATCATCATCATTATCATCATCGTGTACCTATATATAAAAAGCGCACGGGGCACATATTTTATATCAATAGCAATCTATCTATATCGAACATCCTATACATTGAGCACAAATACACATTTTCGTTCGCCCATATACTTTTTCTCCCCACTCAGCTTTTAATGTGCCTGCATGGTCATGATAAAGGACTTTGGGACCGATTGGGACAGTTTACTTTTTCTTTCATTTTATGACCACCAGACAAAACTCGATAAGTTGATGGTTCCTTCACCATCATCACATCATCCGTTTTCCCTCCTTCTTCTCCCATTTTCTTGTCTTTTTTCCATTGAACAGACTGGCATATGATTCCACTTCCACTGTTACTCATATATGTAGCTACTCATGTATCTGTCCTGTATGCTTTGGTTTGCTATACATTTGGATTGGATCTTGAGAAGAACTCCAAAAGATCTGTTCAAACAAACTTCTCTTTCTTTTTTCATCCGATCTGTCATCCGAGCCCGTAAAAATAAAAGTTGAAATAAAATCCAATGGAATTTGTAGTTATATATGTCTGTACTTTTATCCGTGGACAAAGGAGAGGCACCATAAGGACAGACATTGTACGTGTATGTATCTATACGCATAAAAACTATGGGAAAATCTTCCGGGTAGCTTCTGCACATTTCTTGTTGCCTTTTACCCAGTTTTTTGTGTTTGTGCAGATGTACAAGATTACAGAAAATCATCTTTGTGTCCCGCTCACTTAATGACTGAATTTATATACAACAAATACAAGTAAGTACAAGAAAAATACAACAGCAATGACAACTTTAACTATTTTCAAGAGCAGGCATCACATGCAAGAAGAATAGGGGAAACGGACGTGTGTATACATACTTACACCCATCGTCATCCTGACATACTAAAAACTTCTCCACTTAGATTAAGAGTACTTGCGAAACTTAATACACAAACTAGGTGCCCAAATTTCTTCTATTATATGTAAGATACTTATGTATAAATATATCCGTCGTTGTTGACGGAGATGAAGAAATGCTGATGTACAAGGGAAAAAAGGGTGATAAAAAATAAAAATATTATTATTTCCGAGAAAAGAACAGTCAAGGCCTGGGCAATATTAAATTTCTTGTCCTATGTATGTATGTATGTACTTGAGTTGGTGGGATGGCCGATTCTAGATTCTACGATTAAACTTATGGGGAAAATGACAGTATTAATAAGAAAAGGATGGTAGTGTACATATCCAAATAGCGATAGAAGGCAAAAAGAAGGCATAGTTGTAAAAATGATATGAATTTCTTTGACTCTCCCATGTTTTATGTATATGTACGTATGTATGTATGTTGTGTTGAATTGGATTGGTGACCTAGCCCAACTTTCTCCCCATTTAATATTTAATGACGCGGACGACAAGTCTGCCGGGACAATTTATACGACTGCGACCATACACATAATATACTATCGGCCAGCTATTTCTGATTATGAGTCTGATCGGAATGAGGTAATGAGATAATAACTATTGACATAGAAAATGACAAAAGTGCAATGTGTCATTATTGCTATACTATTATTCAATGCCGTCCAAGTTCACATCATAGTGCAAAATACTTTTGTCAACGTGGGCGATGTAGTACATACAAAAATTTTACCTTTTCAATATATTAGGCATTGTCATAAAGTTTTTTGGAACAACTATTGATTTGTCTTTTTAGACTCTGATTTTGAATAGATTTACTTATCACGTAAGGTAAAACACAATTAAAAAACACTTTAATTGGGAAATACCAAGGGTATACGTACAATATTATACGAGAAATAATAAATAAGTTGGAAACAATGGTTTCCAAACTTTTTGTAAATATGTATTTTACATCAAGTTTTTCCTTTGCACAAACTTTGCATGTCTTACAATATAGAACGTCAGAGGGTCCAAACTAAAAGCGTGCGATGAAACATAAAAGGCGAAAAAAAACTCTTGTTCGCATAAATAAAATTCATGGAGTAGTGATTATCAAAGGGAAAGAGTGAATGAGTGACTGCGTCATGTTCATATCCATGTGCTTATGTGATTGCAAATATGTTAATGAGGCTCAGTGCCATAAATTTTACTTTCATGATTGATTAAGGTAATTATTATTATGTATTATTATTATTGCGATTACGATTGTAGGAGCTACACTCCACTCTTTCTCCCTTTCATTTCCTTTTCTCCTCGTGGTAATATCATTACTGATTCGGAAAGCGAAAGCGATGGCAAGCTCATGTTTTTGTGCATTGAATTTGCTTTGTAGTCACAATACATAAAATGCGCGATAAGCTGTGTATATGTATGCGTAAAGCCACAAGCACAATCATGCACAGTGCACGAAAAGGAAGTAACTCCTGCTGAGTCATAACCAAACCCCGTAGTAAAATTTGGTTTTGCACAGTACAAAACAAAAGAACGACCGTGTTTAACAAAATTGCAGTGCTGGGTGTGCTGTGTAGATATAGATTAGATTTAGATTGAAATAGAATTCGAATTCGTATATTCGTAAAGAAAATGATTTTGTCCGTTCGCTGTTCATGTCAGGGAGTTGAAAAAGTTGGAAAAAGCATTAACATAATTATAATATCAGGGGATTTTTCATTTAATCAATTGAGATTTTATCTCTCTCTCCCGTCTACTTATACTTATGTAATTTTGTTTGGACTATCTTGGTTAAGACTTTTAATCCACGACTCTGCTGTTAGTCTTATGCATTGTTTGTAATTTTGAGCTCTGGAGAAAAATTTTGCAAAACAATGAAATATGTGAAATATGTAACGACGTGAACTATACTTGCTAAAAATATTCATATTATGATAATTCATTACAATATTTAACTAGGAGCTCGAATCTCCGTTGAATTTCCTCGTTAGCGTTTTCAGCGCAATTTTCTTCATAAGCTATCTAACTTCAACAATGTATTTTATTCATAGTTTGAAAAATAAAATGACAAATCAGGCCTAATTTTTTTAGCATATTTTGCCAAAAGAGAATATTTAAAATAGTTTATTTTGCCCGAAAATAAAAACCCTTGTAAAGTCTAACACAAATTTTCTATATAATTCAACGCGCTTGTCATTAGATCTCAATTCAAATGTAAATAAAAATACTTCACATTTCATGTCAAGTGAGTGTAAAGAAAGAAAGTTGAGAATGGGAATATCAAATGCACTTTCCCCTGTTGTTTCTCAACTTTCTTAGGAAAGAGGAAAGAAAAAAGAAAAAACTGATTGGATACATTTCTCTCTTTTCCCCTTTGAATACGTTGTAATGGAAAATGCCAATGAATATAAAATATCCAAAAAGCTGGTTCTTATATTTAAATGTGGATGCATGTGCCTACATAGCCTACATACATATATTTTTAGTTGCAGTAAAGTGCGCTTGGAGCACAGTTTATTATTCACATTTTATATTTCAACTTGAGTTGAGGGGATTATAAATTATATTCCCCTCCTCACCATAAGTCAACAGTCCTACATGTACAAGTACGTATACCTATATACGTATCTACTTTTTACATACACACACATTCCTGCTGCATTACATTATATTACACTTCATTGCATGGGTAAACTAGATTGAGGAGGGATCAAGGCTTGGGCGCGGGGCACACGGCGCTTTACAATGCATTCGTGCTTCGCAAGTTATAGCATATTTAACTGTTATTGTGCCCCGCACCCGAGCTTCGATCCCTCTTCAATCTAGTTTAGCCCATAGTTAATCCCACCATCAAATTGTAGCCTATGATATAATATGTATCCATAGTATATATCCGTATACTGTTACCGTAGCCGTAAGCACGAGCTTTATCACCCATCTACATACAATGTAATCCAGTTGAATGGCTATGCCGGGAATTCTGAATATAGTTACCGTAGTTTATGTAAACGTGCAATTCAATGTACGTATAAACTGGATATATAAATTTAGTTGAATGAATTTTCTCTTGCTCCTGCTTTCTTTGTATACAAAAGCTCTGATCATGTACATATTCGTGTGCAAGCACAAACAACAGCCAAAGCTTGTGGAGAAACACCCATAAATTTGAATAGAACGACTCTATATTTTCTTAAGATATCGTCTGGTAATTTTATACAGCTTCTCATATTTATCGAGCTTTGCATCTAGCATTTAATACCTGCATAATAGTGTATAATCTAAAACTATGATATAATGTCATGTAATAAAGTGTAATGCACAAACGAAAAAGTTCTCACTTTAATTTAGACTTTGTTTTCCCGTGTTACACACTCGCGCTAACAACTATAACTGTAATAATAACAATAACTTGAGAGCCAAATCCTAAATTATTCCCACACTTGTGTAATTTTTTCATGAGCAGAGTTTTCTTACAATAAGTTTAGATTGGCATGCAGTAATTTTTTTCTTTTCAATAATTACAAAATCATTTAGAACATAATTTTTTCTTCAACCTTGCCTTCTAAATAAAAATTTGACGACTAATCTTAAATACAATTTACTATGTTTGTTTTTATTGTATTCTGCACTATCCTTTCGTTCATCAAGGTGGACAAATATTCAACAAATTCGTTTCTATCACTTGACATTAGTATTATAGTTTTTAACTGAGAGGTCGTGCATGTGCTTATAAATTCCTTATTAAAGAACTAAGAATCGAAGAGGAGGTTGAATTGGAAGTGGATCTCCACTACTCCAATTGGGAGTAAAGTGGCTCCTTGACTTTCGTTCCTTAAGACATAAACATGTCTAAGCTCCTCTTCACATTTTATACAGTTAAGTTTGCTGGAGATCTCCTCCAGTAAAGAGCTGGCTCAATTCAGCCCAACTCAACTTAACTCAACTGGAGTCGACTCGACTCAGCTCAACGCAGTTCGACTGCGACGGTGGATGAAACTTGAAACTGATCATTTAATCCAGCGTCACGTGTAACAAGAACAAGGCAGAGCACAGGCAGTCAGAGTTACTCCAAGTTTTTGAAACATAACCGTAACCGTTGCCTTGGTACAAGGATGAAACTGGGAGCAAAACGTAAAAGTAAAAATAAAAAGTCTGTATGAAACCAGAAGGCGGAAGGGAGAGAGTCAGAGTTACAGGGATGGGGAGATGGATGACGAGAATGAGAAAAACTCGGGAGATTTGACGTTAGATAGGGGAAAGTGCGCAAAGACGAGCAGGAAAGAGTCCTAAGGTTGGAAAAAGGACGGATTTACGTGGATTTGTATTTCTGTGACTGAGAGTTTTGAAGAGACTGAAATGAAATGGAAACTACGAGCGTCTGCTTTTAAATAGACAATGAGAGTGAGAGCGGGAGGGAGAGACAAGGAGACGGAAATTTTTGCAACGAGTTTCATATGATTTATGAAAAGATTTATGAAATGTCTCTTCTTTTTCATCTCAAGGTTTATTGCAGTCGAATTCGAGCTTGAGTCTGAGTTTGAATTCGAATTTCGAACCATGACAGCTCTTGAGGCCTCCTTCACTTTAAGTTGTTCACAATGAGCAAATCACATGAAAAATTAGTTAAATACGCACATATTGCATTGTACTGTTATTACAAATACATACGTGCTTGTCACAGACGTTACTGTTGATAAATATAATTCAAGTGCATACGTCTACATACATACCATAGGAAGAAAAGATCATGAATGCAAAGTTTTATGGCATTCCACAATAATCTAAAGTCAACAAGATTTAACATAGAAATTTTTAATCCTGCACATACAAATTGCAAAAACCAACACGAAACTAGATGTGAGCATTATCGATTTTCCCCTTCATATAAATTGTACTCATACAGACTTACATACATAATGTAAATTTGTACTGCGAATCCCGGATTTACAATCGATGTATCTGAATTTAAAAATAGAGAACTCAATAATACGAAATTCGTGATAAGTAAGAACTCTTTTTTACAGTAATATTCGCGTGCAAATCATCTTTGTCCCATTTTCCTCGAATACCGCGCATCATTATTTCCATAGCTAAATTGTCCAGCAATAAAAACGTGGTATGTGCGGCATTACAATCTATCGTTTTTCTTCCGTCTTTCAATGTATGTACAGTAGGAATCTAGAAACTATACTGGACATGCTTTTACTTTACTTTTACTTTAACATGTATGTAGGTATATTATACTATATTATGTGTATGTTGTATGCAGTATGCAGCCTTGACCGTTTTCCAGGGTTTATTTTTCAGCTCAGCGTCTAAAGTGGAAGAGTAAAAGTATGGATAAAAAACTCAATAAAACGAGAATCCGTTCACAAAGAGAAGAGAGGGTAGTGATTCGAGATCAAATATGAAACATCCTTAACGACGGGTAAATAGCAAATGATGAATAATAAAAACGAGTCTAAAAAAGAGAGGATTTTAGATTTCTTCTAGACCTTTTTCTATTGACGTCCTCTTTCGCTCTCGTCTCTCCTCTCCCTATCTTTAGCTTCGTTTCGAGTCATCCATCCGAGGAGAAAGCTGAAAGCAATATAAAAAATAGACGTTATTCTACTCTCACACACATCCATATATTTTTTACATAGGTAGTTACATATGTATGCTTGTAGACTACAAGCTGTAGTACAATTTACATCCCCATATATCCATCTATATTATAGATGTACATTGCACATTAAACCATATTCAAAATACATTTTGCACAAGAGAGAAAAAGAAGTACAGGGTTAAGAAAGGAAAGGAAAGTAAGGCAAAGCCAAACCATGCTAAACCAAGCCGAGCCTTCCCTAGAAATCGTTGTACATATACATAGATACGTAGTTATGTACTTCCATGTTTTTATTTATATTTACACAAAAACTCGATGAATGTATATGATGTATATGCACGTGTATGTACATATCTATGTAACTGTAGACGATACATGGATGTATTTAGCATACTTGAGACTCTTCACTTTGGTTTTACACTTTCTTCTCCTTCATTTTTTTGCTATTCTTTGTGTAAAGTTGAAGTTTTTACACCACTGTTTAAACTACTACTGTACATACTACTTTTTATACTGTGCTCTACTGTATACATTTTCCACTTTTTATGTATGCATTCTTCTTCCTCCTCCGTTACACACGTTACAGTACAAAAAGAATGATATTGCTGTTGCTGTCGCCAACGCCGATATGAATATGTATGCACAAGTATATTTATATGGACGCATTATATTTTCGACTATATGTCTCTCATTATCCTAAGTAGGTTGCAAATCCCATGGAATCCAATACAAAGCCTTCTTCACTCGTTCTCCTTTCTCTCGCTCTCTTTCTCGCAAGTCGTCGTCATCCTCTCCTTCATCATTCTTCTCGATGATTCCCTTTCTCTCCCCTCTGTCTTCTCCTTCTTTTCTTTTTCTTTGCTTGCTTTCCCCTCGTCTCGGTCTTTGGCAGACAAGGAAGGGAAAGCATAAAAAGAAGAGTAATACTCAGAAGGAGACCAAAAGCGAGTGCCAGTAAAACCGCGTCAAAGATCTTTCTTCCTCTCAACTGATTCCGCCTTCCGTACTTTATATCCTTATATATGTATGTACATATATCTAGAGATACATATAAACCTAGATACATATGTACATGTATTGTGCATCTAAGTATATGCATTGTATGCAGAATACAAACATGGATTTTTGGGATGTATGGTGTATCACATCACAAAGCCGAGGGAGATGAATCGAGCCAATTTTGGGCTACAGTCTAATGTGTTTCCATATCCGATACACACAGGCTCATTACGGAGGTTGAGCATCGGGGAAATCCCCATTAACATTTCAAAATTTGATGCCTAATGCGAAACGAATCTGTTATGAATTAATCAGTGTCCTGGAATTTTGTTAAGGCGAAATTGCGTTAAGAAATTTAAAAATTTCATTGTTACCTAAATAATGCTACACAATTCTCCAAGAGTGTAAAGCCTCTATATTGTACATAGATGAAAGGGACACTACAACGCATATAGGAAATAAACCAGAGTCATGCCAACATCATTATATGCGCAAAGGGAAAGAAATATAAATCCGAATGCAAGGAAGCCAACGCAAAATTCAAAGCAAAATCCGAATCATAGCTAAAGCTAAAGCCAAAACTAAGGGAAATGCATAACGTCTAGATCATCATCATATATAACATAGTACAATACACTACAATACAATTCAACATAATACAAGACACACAATGTTTCATGGAAGATCCATAGGATATCTACATGAAGCTAGCTAGAAGCTAGACAGTTTTCATTATAATATCATATCAGTGTACAAGCAGAGATGATGCATGGAGATCTTCATTTTATACTTTGCGAGGACTTTACCGAAATTCAGTCCAAAAGTGATGCACATAAAGTATGCATATTTTATTAAGAAAATGTTGGTATAAAATCTGGGCTAATGTAATCTTTTTTAGACCGCTGTTCCATAACGTGTATCCCACCATCCAGTTTCAATAATATATAGTTCATAATAAAATCGTTATGCCCGTATAGTGAAATAAGGTAGATTTGAATTTGAAATTTTATTCGCATTTTTCGGTGTATGCGCACAGAAATTACAAGTCTAAATTGGTTTTGGAACTGCAGGAATTTTTTATCGCGATTGATTTTGGATTTACACGAAAGTAAATAGCAGAATGATGGCCATGATTCTTTTCTCACGCAATTCAAGTGACAAATATCACGTTTTGTGATGGTTCAATACAAGTTATGGAAAACTTTCTACTATTCTATATCCGTAAGGATAGAATAGGACATATTATATGCATGTATGTGTGTATTTAAGCATGTATCCATAGAAAAAGTGACAGGAAGATAGGATCTATCGCATATACCTATATAAATACAAAGTTGTCAAACATGCACAGCATTGGAGCTTTGTGGAAACTGAATTGATTGATTTTCCCTGGTAGGCTTGATACAGTTTGCCTCGCAAAATTTTTAAATTCTCCAGACCATTATTCATCGAGAGTTTATGCATCATATTTCAAGCATTAAGTACCTCGTGTCACAATATAGTGACGCTCGGCAGTGTTATTATTATTGAGGACGTCGCTCATGTTGCTGTTGTGTTGTTGTGACTAGGACTAAAACTGGGAAGCTATGAATCGCCTTTATTTTTTAGGAAAAGACAAAGTTGAGGTTTTGGGGCCAGATAAAAAGTCAGTGGCACATGCATACGCACCACCCACCACACAACAATATTGATCTCAACAACAAACGTTTTGATGATATTCTCTCAAGTAGAGGAAGTTCAAGACAAAAATGTATGTCCGATCAAATATTCGTGGGCAACTTATCTTGTCTTAACAAAATCTTTGAACCTTTTTACTGTGAGAAAATAAATAGAACTACATAATTAGCTACTACCTTAAATCTGCAATTTTTACAATAGACAGATCAAATTGTTCAAATGTTCTCTTCTTTTGTTATTTGCTTTCTCGGAATTTAGCGTAGTCGAAAAAAATCTGGGCATGGTGCTTTTACTGCTTTTCTGTGTACACACAATTTTATTTGTTATCTCATGTATTTAGTTATGCTTGCAATAAAAAAAAAGTCGTTCGTCGTTGAAAGTGGTAGTCCATGTTATTGCTTAAATCTGAACTTTGATTTTAGATTTAGAGTTACTGCCTCTTCAAATGTTTGGATTGTCAATGCTGTAGTCCATCGTGCTAAGTTGGTTTAGTTTTTATAGAATGGGTTAGTAGCGTTCAAACTAATCTCAATAGTCATGATAAGTTAGACTTGGTCACAATCTCAATGTCTGTATGTATAGGATTAGGATTACGAGTGAGCAATTAAAATTGTTAAGATCATTGCGTATAATCCTATAAACACACTTTTGGTTTGATACTAAGACTACTAATAAATTAACTACCCGCAGTACAAATCAGGATGGAAACAGAAACAGAAACAGAAGTAGCAGCTGCGTCAATGCGACATTTCCAATGACATATAAACTTTCTTTACTATATTATTGTAAACTAAAAAATAAAATCATATTACAGAATACTTTACAATTGAGTTCACATCTGAATCTTTGTCAGCCAAGCCAGAAAAGCTTCGCATTCACCTGAACTCGCACAAAAAGTCACAGAGAACTTCACACTTCACAAAAAGTTTGCCTGAAAAAATTGTATCAAAAATTGCATTATTTATTCCCACAGGGCTTTTGAAAACATGAGAAACCCTAAAAATTTGAGTCAGCCTCAAAAAAGAGAGGAAAAATATAACAAACTACGGCCATGCATGCATGCGCTGTCGATATCTGAGAAAATTCAAGTTCAAAATGCAAAATAATGGAACAACTTTGTCGGTGACCGAAAATTTTACTTTTTTCAATAATAAAATTGCAACGACTTTCTTTCTACCTTTATAAAATTGCATAGAGCTAGAAAAGTTTATTTAACAAGTTGAATTGCATTCATTTTGCCGAAGAACAACAACTTCTTGGAAATTCCTTGGAAAGAAATCAACTTCAACTTGAAGTGTTATAAACTATTACAACCAGAAAAGTGTAATGCTGAAATAAAAGTTGATGGGAGTACAAATATACATATGACATAAACTCACTCATCGTCAGCTCCTCAGTCAAATCGGTAGAATATTTTGGACAATTATAGAGCATGACAACTAAGCCTAAACTTAAACGAAAAACTACAGTTAAACTTTAAGCTGTAGAATAGTCATATAAGTATAATAGGATGCTTGCCAGCAATCTACTACATCTATTGCATGGAGTTGAGAATATACATATATCAAAGATATACAGCCACACAAGCATGTACCAACATTTGCTGCTCTGCTCTGTACGTTGTTAATCTAATGACTTTTACGACTTGTTACCGTCAACAATAGATCAAAACACAATTTAATGGTCCTCCGTATCTTTGCGTGCTATGCCCATGTTAATAGCGAGTATACGTATACGTTATACATACTTCCAATTATAGCTGCCGTGTACAGTATGTACACACAATATTACTCTAATGCACGAACAAACAATGCATAATAATTGTACCTATGTTGTGTGTATTAATATAATATAATAATTGTTGGAGAATGAATAATGAATTTTAAATTCTATTCTAGCAGCTTCCACGTACAGACAAAAGCAGTGAAATTTAAAAACTAATACAAATGTACGCAAGATACTTTCCATGCATATTTGTGTACAAATTTCCATAGTATGTATATAAACTGTTTAGTGTGTATACATGTTTCTCATTAAGCCGACTGTGTACTTTGTACGTTTATTCTGCGGGTATTTGATGCATTGTATTGTACAATCTTGGCCGAGTCTACTTGAACTGGAGACGAAGCTGAAAGTGATAAGTACAAATAATATTATTATTTCTCCTTTCATTCCAACTGACTTTAGTATTAATACGAACTGTAGGTATTATACATAGTACTATATTTTACTTTAGCCTAGTTTGCACTAATAAGCGTTGAATACAGCTGAAGCAAGTGCCAAGTTATCAAGTAATATGACTGAAAGTAATGGCGAAAAAGTCTCAGCTTTTGATATACACGAAAATCAGTTTAATTTTCTTTAATATATCTCTTGTTGAATATTAATGCAATAAATAATAACATTGCATCAACATTTTCGAAAACAATTTTTATTCAATTCAGAGTGTTGAGGAATTTTTGATCCAGAAAAAAATGCGCGATAAACAAAGAACAGAAATAGTCTAAAGCTAACAATACGATTGAAGAAAAAATAATTTTACCTTCATTTAAGCAATAAAAGTTCCATTAAATAGTGTGTGGTAGTTCATTAAGCTGGTGTTTGTGAATAAAACGTCGATAGTTGTTAGTTGTGAGAGAGTTCACCCGATTCAAAAATAGCATCAGGTTACAGATCAGTTGTTGAAAGCTTAGTGAAATTCCGTTTTCTACACCTTGTTTTGTCATACCTGTGCTGAATATCAGTTTGACGTTAAAGTTCCATAGACTGAAAGAGAAATTGAGATTACTTACTCTGTTAAAATTAGCTTTAAAAAATAAGGCGTGTGTTAAGCGCGAGAAATAGCGTCACCATCTTTCCTTGTATTTGAACTTTAAGGATTCAAAAAATAAAAATGCCACTTGGACTTCAGTTTCCACGTCTATTTGGATTAACTTGAATTTGAAGTTTTTCGTCATTTGATTATTTATTTTAAACTGGATCTTTTCCCAAAGTTCCAAACACTGTTTACTTGTACTCTCTTGTGGGAAAAGAAGGGAGGAAATTCAGTAGAAGAGAGCTGGTCAACATGGAATTTTCTCAGTAAGTTTTCACCGTCACTTAAAAGGTCATTCTTCGAATATGTCAAATATGAAATTCTATGTAATCTTAAACCCTAATGGACATAAAATACACAAAAATGTTACGCTTCTTCTTTTACTGCTTGGATAAAGGTCTATAATTATTATTAGCCTGGTATTTAAATAAGCGGGAAATTTAATCCAGTCCTTTCATCATAATTTTACCCTAGAACTCAGGTTTCTTGGTCAAAATTACGTGGAATGGTCCGGAGGGATGTTTCGACTTTATTTTTAAAATAGTTTGAGTTCGTCGAATCCGAATCCGAATCATAATGCATTGCCATTATAATAAAGTAGAGGAGTAAAATGTAAGGGAAATGTATCCTCTTTATTAATTCCCTTGGCTGTTGATTCTTAATCTTCGTTCATCAAATTGGTGGAAACGTTGAGAAACGAAATGAATTCTGGGTCGTATCAAATCGCCTGGTCTCGTCCCTTGTGATACAATCTTATTACGAGAATGCTTATATCTACCCTTGGCCTGCACTTAACCGACTAAGGCGGAAGCGAGATTTATCCATTATCCACATCTACATGTAAAACTAAAATTGGGATCGTAGGCGAAGCCTCTTAGCCATATAATATATTGTACTTTTTAAAATTAAAATAAAATCTCTCTCCACTTGCTCCTTCATTTCATTTCTATGGTAAAACGGATATAAAAAGATATTACATGCTCCTCATAATAATAATAGCATGTATTATGTTGTGCTTATAAAACTAAAGCCATGCTATGCTCTTCATTGCACATGTTAGCCCTCGGCATCAATTCGATACAAAGTATAATCTAGTGAAAGGAGAATGGAAAACATGGATATAGCAGAAAAAATTGTGAGGGGGAGACGAAAAAAGTAATTTATTCCAAAATCTTTTCTAATCCCGAAAAAACTGTCTAATATAATTTAACATTATCTTATGTATTCAGTATTCAGTGACAGAGGAGTAGCGGAAAATCGGGGGCAGACTGTTGGAAAAATTTTAAAAATAAATGTATCCCTCAAGGCACTTGCAACTGCAGTATAAGCACTTATAGAAGCAGTAGTCGCATTTGCCATTATCATGGCATGAGCTTCATGTATTATGATTTGACATAAAGAAAATGGAAATCCATTGTCTAATGTATAATGAGGAAAACGATGGGCGATCGTTAAGAAAGATAAAGGTAAAGGCCTTGAAACAAAGTGAAATGGACATTGTTGAAAAATAGGGCAAGAGGCAATCAGCCAATGGAAGACGGGAAAATTTCGGTGGTCATGGCTGTTTGAATGAAGGTTCTACAGTGAAATTGAGATTTTCCCAAAAATTATTAAAACTTACATTGAATAATAAGATAAACACACAATACAGAAGTATGTATGAAGAAGTAAGGTGCAAAAATATATTGCTTGGAGTAGCAACGTACAATCGATAAACTACGTATATTGCAGATGAGAACACGAATTGAGTGGTTTTATTTGTGGCCATTGATATGTATTAGAATTGCCGGTGACCAAAGTACGGGAGAAAATTATCACGCAAATATTTACACCTGAACATTGTCCACCACAGTACCAATAAATTGACCACCTAATGAGACAATGAAAATGAATGTAGGGCTACGCACATCACGTGCATGCGTTACAAAACGGTCGAAATGACAGTGTGAGTAAGTATGTATACATTGTACATACATATGTGCAGTCCACATGTTTACTAATGCTTTCGTCCACGTCTCGCACTTTGGTTGTTGTTACTATTATTATTGTTTGTAATGACAAATATTGTGCGGTGGAGAACTACCGCGCCGGTTCTTCGACTTACTGCCTGGTTAACTCCTCGCAATCGTATTTGTATTAGTATTTGTTTGTATACCTACAATATAAGCTTTCTCCGCATTTCTGTATAGGCTCTCAATGGTTTAGTTTCTTTCACTATTCTTTGTCTCGACTTGACTGTGAGCCATGTCAGAGTGAGACGCCCAAGGAAATATTTAATGTATGACTCGTTTTCGTTTTCGTTTCCCCTTTTGCCTTCCTTTTCGAATTGCGTGAGGTTGATCGAGCGAGCTCAACTTGTACAACTCCGTGAGAAAGCATTAATGTGTATTAGACTATTAAGCCAAGTGCTGGCTACTTTTTCTATGGCTACACCATTCGACTAAAACTATCAAAATATTGTGTGACTTTCTTTTTCTCCTTCTACGTCTTCCGCTCTTGTTTTTTTTACTTGCTTTCTTCCTCTTGGTGCTGGCACGTGACTGAGCACTGAAAGCTTTCCATGGTTCTTCCATGAGGAAATGTTTTCAAAATAAATTATGCATACATGTACATTTTTTATTCTGCTATTCAAGGAGTTTCTTCGAAGAAGAAATAAAAGAAAAGTGCAAGAAGCAATGAATAAAATAATACAGATATTAAGTTGATAATGTGGTATCGTAAATGGAAAACACATGATAATTGATTTAGCCCTATTTTATTTGATTGAAGTTGAGACAAATGATTGTATAGCAGCAGAAAAAACTATTTAGAGCTAAATATCTCATATTTAAAAAACGATTATTGTAAACAACGTACACCTTTAATCTTGGGTTTTGATTACAATATTTATGATATGATGACTAATAAAATGAATTTTTTTTCTCTTTTTTCATGTTTCTTCCATGATGCGGATGTCAATTTGATTTAAACCATTGGACTACTTTATTTTTGAACAATCTGCTCATTTCAAATATTTTTCTTTGTAACCAAAGGTACGTAACGTTTTTTCTTGTTTTCGTTGTCTTAATCCATATTTTTATACCATGCGTCATACGTTGCATAGCTGAAAGCACGTTCTTTTTCAGAAATGCAGGCATATTTTAATTCATAAGCCATCAACCTTAAGCTTTTGCAGCTTAAATACTAATACCTAGTAGAAAAGCAATTTAAAAATTTTCAAGCATCAATCTTGTAAACAAGAAACTGGGCATTGAGTAAATAAAATTGTTAAGAACCTTTCAAATGTCAAAAATACTTTTTTTTGCTATTTTTCGGTTTTTCACACAATCCCGTTTATTCCCGAAAGAAGTTACCTATCCGGCAAACGGCACATCACTCCCTTTAACTGTCCTTAACTCAAGTCAACTTAACACAGTGCAAAGAATTCGATTTTATTTTCATCCCTTTTTTCATTCAGTCCATTTACTTTCAAGTTTTATGTATACGCTTGAGCCCTAAACATTTCAACTTCTCACTCTAAATTCACTGCAATATTACCATCACCTTGGGCTCCAGTTTCCAGTTTCGGCTTTACTTGCCTCAAAAGTCACAGTCGTTACTCGAAATGGGTCACTAGAATTTAAATTCGAATTTGCAGTTTGTATCTTCATTTCTAGATACTTACAATGTTAAAACGCGGAAATAAACGAGTAAAATTCGGTGTAAAAAACTAGCGGCTTATACAAGTATTTCAAAAATGGCATATAATTCCACCGTAAGTATCGTATTTTGTTAGATTTACCTATATGCATGCAGGTGTTTTTCACTATTTTGCTGTCATTACTCACGAACGTCTCTGGAGAATTTCAACAAATAACATCAAAACATAAATATCCAGTTTAATGTTTGAATGCAGGTCTTTGAAGGTCTCTCAAAAAACTGAACAGAGAAACTGCATTCAATACAATTATAGGTTTAAAAATGAAATATAATAGCTTAAAATAGCTATTTTAATAAGCAAAAATTAAAATTCGATTTAAAAGAAAATGTCGTAACATAAACTATGCATAAAAATAGGATTTAGTTACACAGCTTTATCTTCACATTTTTGGGCTTTTGACTCTATCCAACAGCTTTCGAAACACGTAGCTTGCCATGTATACAAAATTTTACCTTTCCGTCATGCATCCTTATATTAATAATATACAGTAAAAGCGTGAAGCCTCAATATGAATCTGAATACGAAAATGAACTACGACCTCCAAACTTTAACAATCCTTAGGAGCCAAGCGAAGCCATCATCGAGGCCAACAGCATAAGTAAAACCATACATTATTATTATTGCCATTATACATCAGCTCCTTGTACTTTTATTCGTATACCTATATGTATAATATAATATACTCTCTACGTGTAGAATAGTCCATTTTTTCGAGCCGGAGCTGAACCAAGTTGGAGTTTCGTGGCATTTAAATGAACGTTTTTTTGGGAAAATGTCGTGCATATATGCACAACGTAAAATATAACTGTTAACTACCATTTTATCCGCTTAACCCGCCATTTTTCTGTTAGAGCTTAAGATTTTGCGTGAGACAGAAAAGAGAGGAGAGGACGAAACGAACAAAAACGTGTATTATACTGTACCATAATACAGTCTGTATAATATTTTGTATATTTGTATCGACTTTTTATATCCCATTTGGTGTAATAGAGTGAACATGTGTATACAATTTCGGTTAGAGCGAGAGAAAGAGTGAAAGAGAGTCCAACACGACTGGATGAATGCAATAAGCGGAGCCTTTTTTCCCAACTATAAACTATAATAAATGCGGCTATAATCTGGCTCAAATTGGATATGTATACATACATATATGCATACTCATACTTGAGCTGAACTGTGTTGTGTAAAATTTTCCCTGTACAAGGTTCTATAATATAATATACGGTACCATGGGCAACATACAGTTAGTGACAAACACACGCTGTATGTATGTACATTTACATATGAAAGCTTTACGTTTGGTGTTCAGCGTGTAGTGTATAAATTCACATGGCATTTTATCATGATCTGAGCTTAATAAATTACTCCCGGGTGAGGCTATCTGGAGCAAAAAGGAAATTACGTATGTACACCTCACATTTTTCTAGCCAGTGTTTATCATCATCATACGCATATATATCGTGAAAAGAGTAAGAAGTCTGTGCTCCTACACCTATTACGTATTCGTATTCCTACTCATACTCCTGTTCGTGTGGTTCTCTGGGCTTGTTGTAAATTGAACAAAAATTTCACTTCACACACAAGGACTTGTCGTACATACATATGGAAGAGAATGAGGGTGCAAATATAATATAACGGATAGTTGTATGGTGCATGTATGTACTTACATATGTAAACTGTGCTTTGCACTTGGCGTGTATGCATATATATGTACCAAGTATTGATCGAGTACTTTGATATAGAGCACATATGTATTTGGAAAAAGTCGGTAGTAGTATGAAAACTTCCATGTCGATAATGTTCATGTTCATCTAAATCTTAATGGAAATAGTTGTGAGAGCGCATTATGGGATAAAAAGTGGAAGAGAGAGCGAGAAAGAGAAAGGGAGAGGGAGAGACTATACAATCTACACTCACTGTAGACTGTCGACTGTGCTTTCCCCATCGTTTTTCTCTTCGATGGAATGAAAAATTTGGCTTTTGAGCTTTTGACCATTTTTCTCTCAGCTCCTTTCTTTATTTACAGCGCCGGTACTTTTAGCTCCTTTTCTCTTCGGCACTTTTTTCACTCTCGTCTTTGAGCTTTTACTTTTGCCGACGCTATGAGCTCAAGTTTCTTGCACATTTTCATATTCATAATCATGTGTGTAATCATGTGGCTCCGGATTTTAGTGGCAAAGAGCGAAAAAAAAAGAAATTCAAGCCTTGCATTATACAGGGCGACCTTATGTCAGTTGCAAGACAAGTTTTGCGTTGCATTATGCTCCAAGTCCAAGTCTTGGCCACAGCTGTTGATTGATTCTAAATATACATACCTCAAGAACACGCGTGCTATGTAATATGTACACGGTTTAATTCACTTCTGGATGTTTACAAAAAAAGTATTAAAAACTTAATAAATTGGATGTGTATACTGAGCTACACTAGTTGTCAAATTTTTGGGCGCATCCTTTGATGCACAAGCGTCTAAACATTTCGTATTAAAAATTTAATGTTCGTTCGTAATCAGTTTTGCTTAATATCAAAACGAAAAATTAGAAATTGGTTTTATGAAGGAAGGAGTCATACAAAAAACGGAGAGTGATTTTGAAAGGACAAAAGAGTGAGACGGAGAGAAATTCAACGTTGCGGAAAGTTGCTTTTTTGACAAAATAATGACAAAAAAGGGCCGAAAATGTAATAGCCTTTTCCAAAAAGAGAATAGTTTAGTCAGCAATACCATTGTGAAAATTAGCAGCTTCAGCTCCAGCCGACTTCCAACATAATTTACTAATTAATTGACAGAGAAATAATTGGCCAATTGGTCCACAATTACTGTAATTACGAGTTAACTGTGATAATTGCAATGATGTTTGTAATTGATCAAGATACTTTCTGTAATTTCTACAAGCTTACCTAATGAACAATTGTTTGTAAGTGTCAACGACTGCAAAATGTGACCCTACAATGACAATAATTTGGAAATATGTCGAGAATTAGTAAGCGATACAAGAAAAGGGAATAAAAATTCAGGTCTTCTTCTCAGAAAAAGAGTATTTTTGTCTCTGTCGACATTCACATCAAGGCAATACTTTTCCTATGCACGTTATTTGAAAAATCTGGCAACAATATTCATCTCAGTTGTTTCTTACAAAATATATTAGGCTTCTTCTGGCAACTATTTGGAAAATGGCACAAAAAGTGTAGGAGAAAGTTGGATGATATAAAAGCCTCCAGCTAAAAAGCCCACAGAATTTTCTGGAAACGCAGACTAAATCCTAAGCCAAGGGAATCTACTACATCTACTTGATTTGCTGCGACACAGAATGTACCATAGAGTCAAATATAGATTTGACATACGTCTGGATTATTTTCTCCAACTCGCCCTCTCTTTCTCCCTTGCTTTCTACTCGGTTTTTTTTCATGCAAAGAAGCCCGAAAGTACGATTAGTGGAGAGCTGAAGTCAAAAGTGAAAAGTGCAATACCTTGTCCAAAATGTGGAAGTGCCGCACGAGTATGGAATAACTGTAGAGACAAAGAGCAGAGATGGTGGAGAAAGGGAAAGGCGTCAAGGAAAAGGAGATCTAAGCTTAATCCTAATGGTGAGCCTAAGTTCGAATGGCGAATCTCATTCCCTTCCTTTGAGTAGACAAGGATGTTTCTCGGTATCTTCTTCATCCTATCCTACTTCATCTTCGTTGTCTGCTCATTCTCGGCTTCTTATTTTTTCTCCGCATCCTTGGGTTGTCTACATACATAAATATACAAATGTACATATTTTTCCAACTCTACCTCCAACTTTTCTGTGCATTGGCTTTGCTTAAAGAACTAACTTTGACTCAAATTTCCCTTCCTCACATCCAAATCCACAGTCGCATTCGCATTCACAAGCTGCAGAGAGCTGCCCGTTATGCATAGATTATGAATTGAAACAAGATTTCACATTTTGACTCCCTCTCTATCTTTTTCCTCACACACACACAAAGGTATGGAAAGCAATGTCACAGTCAAGCACAAATGAAGAAAGAGCACATTGAAAAAAGTTTCTAAAGTATATGATTATCTTTATATACATACATACATGTAAAAAACTATGCTGGCTTTACACGACACTATGTCAAGAAAGGTAGTAAATGTTCTCTTATAAAGATTTTCACACACGTAAAATATTTGTCGCACATGACAAACGAGAAGCATATAGTACACTACCAATACCTCCATTTAGCTGTACAGTATACTGAATTTCTTGACGTTTGTTCAAGTGCAAAAATCTATACAAACACTCAAGCGGAAATAAAAACTACGACTGTACACACCAAAAGGATATCTATACATGCAAAATTTTCTTATGTACTACTTATATGTCATATGTACATATATGATCCTTGTGTATACACCGAGGAAATTAAACAAACCATTGAGCGAAGTAACGGAGGCAAAAGAAATAGAAAGGAAGGATAGCATTGGAGTTAAAATAAAGAAGAAGATGAGTAGCGAGGGCTTTGCAATACAAATACAGCAGCTACGCTATCTATCTCCTGTCTACAGTATATCACATTATAGCCATAGTATTTATTATGGTAAAGTATAGCATAACCGCTATAGCATTACTTTCAGGGTATCGAAATCGGGTATTTTCCTCTCCGTCTTCCAAAGCTCCTTCTTCCTCTGTATATAAAGGAAGTTGAGCGAGTTGGTTGTTGGGGGTCGTAGGAGTTCGGATGGCATCTTTCTCTTCCTCTCTCTCTCTCTCGCTCTCTCTTTCTTCCCCCTACAGATGCATGTATATAACATCTCTAATATCTCGATATATTTGCTCTGTACACATATACTTACATACATGCACTGTGCTGCACAGCATCGAGGCATCGAGATTGTATTGGAAGCATGCTGCTTGAATTATGGTATAACTGTATGCGTCTGTCTCAGACTCCTTTGCCTGTACCGTGCTGTGTTCTGTGTATGCACAGTAGTTGTTGTACAGTATGCAAGCGTGGAAATTTTGGTGGATGTATGCACAAGACAAACGAAGCTGAGAGTCGGAGTTGACTCAGTTGGCTCGGGTAGAATCCGAACTGGGTGTTTTGGGAGAGCGAAAGAGAGAGAGAGAGAGAGAGACGGAGAGAGGAAAGAGCAAGAGCAGAAGCAAAGGCAATGCAAAGAGAGTGGCTATGAGAAACGGAGAGAGAGAGAGGATATGAGAAAAAGAGAGGGGGAAAGAGAGACGTAGAGCAAGACAAAAACGAAAACGAAAACGACCAAGACCGAAAAACGGAGCGAGAGAACTCTCTTGTAGTTCTTGTTCTAGACAGAGGAAAATTCGGTGTTAAAGTTGAGAGTTGTGAGTGCCGGGACCTCAGTCAGTTGTTTGTAGTGTGACAAGGTGTGTGCTAGTGCTGGTGCACTTCCGGTGGTGTAGGAGTCGTCCTTTTTCATTCGTCTCCTCTGTATTCTCTATATTCTCTGTATTTACTTATATATTCGATTACATTCAATTCGATTCGATTCATTATCTTGTTTCGTCGTCAACAAAGTTATATTCAGTTATCAGTTGAATTTGAATTTGTATAATTCATCTTTCAAGTATTTTGATTCGATTTGATTCACTTCGATTCGATTCGCATTGTATTGCACTTCGTCTTGTATCTGATTCAAGTTGAAATCGGAGGAGAGGAGTTGATTATTGTTGCAAGACAAGACAATTTGTACAAATTCCACAGTTGAAGTTACCATATATATACTCTCAACTTTTCTTGGTTGAAGAAGAAGTTGCAATTACATACGGAAACGGAAGAAAAAAGTTGCTCAGCTCAACTTTTCTATCGTATCTCTATCTACAACCTACTCTTCTTTCTTTCAAAAATTCAACCTTTCGGTTTGTTTTTACGCGCAGTATATACATGCCTATAGATATTGTGGAAAAACGTGAAAATCCCAACAATATATAGTGAGTGTACAATTTCATGAATGTTTCGACGTTGTGAAGTTTTCTTTGATGCTTCTGTCACGTGAAATTTTGTAAAGAAGTGAATACGATTCGAGATTAAAGTCAAACTCAAAACCAAATTGAGATATCAAAAGTTTTGAAATTTTTTGTATTGCCATATATACACCAAGAACAAATAAAAAAGTCAAACAGTATTTGAACAACTTGATGTGATAGCCCTAGTGAAATTTTTATATCCGTACGATACTATTTCTGATACAATATTTCTACTTGTTCGTCTATGCTGAGAATGTTAACGTTTCTACAGAGTTTACCTAGCAAATCCGTTTTTAATCCATAATATAGAATCGTTAAGGAAGTTTTGCTAAATACTCAAACAAAAATTAAGTACGACGTGTGAATCAGTGATTGTGCATGGACAAAGTGAGAAAAAATCTTCATAACAGTGGTAAGGGCTATTTTTCATGTTCATGGTGTAAAACTGTTGTTGTTGTTGTCATTTCATATTGCCGCTACGAGTTTTGCCTTTAAGTACATCTCAAAAAAAAACAAAAAATTACGAGAGTCTTTTAATTTGCAATTTCTCTTCTGCTCACTTTTCCGGCATGACATGAAGAGATCATGAAAGATTAACTAGCATTAAAATGTAGGAGACAGGCAAGTTTGCGAGTAAATGTGACACAATGTTTAGGTTTGGTCTGGAGCAACTTTTGTGAATGTTCACCGTTGTTGAATATTTAGTCAATTGAGCCGGAAATTCACATACTGGTAAAACCCGCCTATTAAATTACATTTACGTATATCTGCATGATATATAAAAGCCCAGACTAGATTGTGTTGATTAAGTGTGTTCAAAATGTTGAAATTTGGCGAGCACACTCTCGAGCTGGGTTCATCTTATGTAAATCCAGTTAGAGGAAAAGTTGTTGGTTGGTTTGTTGGCTGGCTGAATGACTGACTGACTGGTTTCTTGGTTGGTTGGTTGGTTGGTATGACGCGACCATAAACGAATCAAGGAGAAATGCAGAGAGGAATAAAGTCGTGACATAACCCGAAAACCAGAACCAATGTTGAGTCTCTACATTAAAATCGATCATGATCGTTAATAATCTTATTAGGTCATTTCACGTTACCCACATTCAAGCTTTGTGAGCAAATATCATTGTATAAAATGCATGCTTGTGCTATGATTGACAGACGAGACGGTCAAAATGAGAAGGATAATAGAAACGAAAAGGAAAATGAGGAACAAAGTTTTGCACAGCATTTATATTCCGATTTCCAGCTCAAGGTATATAGAGGGGAACAACAAGAGAGATTTTCCCCTTGGTTCTCCTGCCTTGGTTCTTGCTTGGGAATGAACTGGCTTTTGCTTTGGCTTTGGTCTGCAGTTCAAAGAATACTAATTTACAATCTCACAAGTTTCCAACAATTTTCTAACTAATAATAATTATTTCACAATTTGTGATGTGGAAACTTTCTCTCGAGCTCAGTTCAGTCCTACTCAGCCGAAATTCTATGTAGTTTGATCATAATCATTGTAATAATAGTAATAATAATAATAAGTTTTCTCTTCATTTTCCCTATTTTGGTAGTTTCTCCATCTCGATCTCAGTCCCAGTTTCAGTTTCAAACCTCACCAGCCAATCTGCAAAATCTTCATTTTCCATTCCTTCCATGTATTGCTTATTCCAAACTCTTTTCCCGTCCTACGTGAACGTTTTCCTATTCCTTTTCTCATAAAAGTTGGAAGCTTGAGATTACAATTGTCTTTTTTGGTAGAATCTCTAATACTAACTATTTTAATATCGTAATATTTTGAAACTACCCACACATTTTCAATGTGAACCTCGTTTTACCTTAGAAATCCACCAGCAAATTTATTACGATATCGAGAAAACTTCCCTGCGGTCATTTGTGCCAAATATCCCAAAATAATTGAATTTTCTTACAACATAAAAGACAAACACACAACCGAATTCCCTTTTCAGCTTTACCAAGATACAGAATATTTGAAAATAAATAAGTCTGAGTCAATAATGACATGTTTCATAATACTGATGAAACTTGAAAGCAAGGCAAGGAAAAAAATCTTATGTCACTAAACTAGTACATAAAATCATGGAACAGTGGAAAAAGCGTAGTTGTCATGAGACCGACGGCAAGTAATTCCATCAACACATCCCATAATACAGTGTGCATTTTACACAATTTATTGATATAGGTAGAGTCGCACAATGCATGTGTGTTCTCCTCTTTTGTTGCCCAAACTTTCAAATCGTCATTTCCATACATAATGCAGAAAAATATGCAAGGAAAAAAGAAGTCTACACACACCATGGTCGAGAAGGAAACTTGTGTACTATTTACATACATACAAGTTCCATCTACAAACATTACATGAATTAGTGTACAGTTTTGTTTGAGGGTGAAGAGTCGATATTATTTTCAATGTGCAGACTGGCTGACTCGCTGACTGACAGTGCGTGTGCCAGGGCATGTGTCAGAATATTCGAGCCCTGAATGGTGGTTCAACTTGCCCAAAGGGAACAGAACCATCCATTGAGTCACTCAGCCCTCTATCCTCCTTTTCGAATTCAGATTCGACAAAGCTGGATTTGGTTTCGGATATTTGAAGTTGTCTCGACCCAACCTGGCTGTAAAAAAAGCAGCAGAGAATATTTGAAAGATTCCTAACATGAAGAAGAGCAGGAAACAAGTATACATAAATGCATATCTTGTTCCTCTAACGTTATCGTAGTTATATCTGACTGTACTGTTCCAGATACAACTCCAACTCCAGTTCAATATCTCGGTTTTTATATAGAAATTGAAGTCGGAGTGAGATGCGTATTTCAAATTTAGGTGGATCCCCTATTGCTAAATTAATCCCATGTTACATCTTTCCCTTTTTTATCTCTGGTCATCCTCCAGCTTTGCTTTGCTTTGACTCATCTGATCAGATCGTTCACTTGCTTCTAGCCTGGTTGGCTGCTGCTGCTGCTGTACCAGCCTCGTCTTTTTATTAAAAAATTTCATAATTTATGAATTCCACGATTTACGACCCTACAACTTGGATATTTTGCTGTTTAGTTACTTTGTACACGGTACATCAAACAATATGCATGGAAACATGTGCATACTATAAATACGTATACTCGGGATTCAAATTCATAATTTAACCCTCTTTTCCATCCTGCAAGTTCTGCCTTGTTGTTCTGCCCAACATAACTAAAAAACGTGGAGAGATGATATACAAAATTATTTATTTTGAAAATCCCCCAAGAATACCTACAACCTACAATTTAGATAAAATATGTTGAAGAATATGTGAAACTCAACTCCAATTATAATGTTCAAGGTTTCTTCGCTACCAAGTTAAAAAGATGCAAGCGATTGTAAACTGTGTTGCAGTTTCATTTATTCCACTAGACGTCAAATTTTGTAGCGGTGCAGACAGTAAACTTTTTATGGGGTGAAAAATATGAACCCTTGGATATATCACAGGGTGAAAAGAGTCCATGATGAATTCAACAAAAACCAACTAACAAAGAGACCTTTTCAGATTTAAAACATTATCCCTTGAGCTCTATTCTTTGAGCTTCATTTTTTGTCGAGGGTTGCTGGTTGACTCACTTCATTTTACTAAAATACTTTTGTATGGAGAAAAGCTTGTACGTTTTCTAAAAGAGAGAGAAAGAAAAGGTACGCAAATCTTTTCCACATTTTTTGCATTTGGAGAAGGCTCATAGTTAATAGTACTGAAGGTGAGTGACGCGTTTCTGTATTTTGATTCTTCACTCAATAACTCTTCATGATGATGCAAAATTTCTAGATAAAACATAGTACTTATTTTTTATTAAATAAATTCTATATGAAGAGAACATCCATATTCATGGCGTTTGACTTGAATAAAAGTTATTGGTAAATAAAAAACTCTATTTACAACTCCTTTCTTTGACTTGCAAATTCTATCTTTTTTCCAACATAGATTAATATTGTTACGATGATTGTTTGTCAGAGTAAACTAGGTTGTCCGTTTTTATCACACTGTTTGTGTACACACAGTGTATACAGAAAGTAATAACTGTACACTGTACATTTTGTTATTCTGGTTGGTTCCCCTCGCTAAATTTTTAATGTAGAGATAAATAGTATTAAATTTTTTATAGACTACTGCAACATTTGATAAGAACAACTTTCCTCTCAGCCAACAAACACAGAGACATGCATGCATACATACATTCATACATACAGGCAAAACAGACTGTATAAACTTTAATATACGTGAAGCATATGGAAGCTTTGTCTATGTCAGAGTCTGCAAGTGCAGATGACGGGCATTTATTATGTTACGTTAGTTCAAGTTAAGTTACAGCTTGGCAAAATCAGAGCTTTACACACATATTACTGTAACCGTACTCTATACATACTCTACTGTATGACCGTATGTCATAATAATAATGTATATCATGTTGTATACGCAAAATACACTCGTATGTACATGAGATATACGATCGAAAAAATCCAGAGTACAACTTTTCATGTTCTTATTCTTGTTCGTAACTCTTTGCTCGACTAGAAACGAAAGAGCAAGTTTGAATGAGAGAAAGAAAGAGAGCTAAAGAGAGAAAGAGGGAAGTGCTCGGCTCAGTTTGGCTCCAATATCCACGAATATGTATTATGCATACATATTCGTATTGTAATGTGAATATCGCACATGTAAAATTTGGAGGAGAAAAAGAGTACCTCTATATAAATATGAGTGTGTGTAATATGGAACAGGCAGTTCGTCCATTACAAACGCCATTATCCGATATAATGGTCACATTTTTTATTTTTCCCGCTTTTTACTACGCTCCATTAAAGTATCTCCCGCTTTTATTTTTTCTTTTCTTCTTTCTTCCACTGTGTATTCAAGTTGGAGTTGGAGCTAAAAGTTTTGAAAGATTGAAACAGAGAGGCTGGGACATTCTCGTCATAATCCTATTCATAATCGTCGTATAAATTTTAATAGCTTCTCCGCTAATACCCGTGACTTGATCCCGTCTCAGAATCAAACAGAGAGTCATACGGGATACGGAATAGAGAGTAGTGAGTACAGTCACAGTCTGTCGTCTGTCTGTAGCGTATTAAATATAATAATTATACTTTTTTACTGACCGATCTCTCGTCACATGTGAAAATTTAAGGATGCATAGTGTACATGAATATTTTTACTATAGTTATATGTATTACAAACGTTTTGAGTAGTGAGTAACAAATGATTTTGCTACTGATCCCTGAATAGTAAATTTGAAAAATATTTTGATGCCCAACTTCCCTAACTTTGACATTTTTTAAAGGAAAAGCACTAAAAACTGGGAACATAACGCATAGAAAACCAGGAGAAAACAACAAGTTTTACAACCGTAGCAGATTACATTCGGAGAGTTCCGTGTAGACAATAAACAAACCAAAGCGAGAAAAATATTAGAGACAAAATTTGAACGCACATAAATATTGAAAAACAAAATTAAACAAAATATAGTAAAAATGTCATTTTTTTCTCAACGATAGACACGCATTTTCAAAGGTTTTTCAAAATTTTTACCGTAAAAAACTGAAACATATTCTAAGGGGACGGAAATAATATAAAATATAAGTACAATTTTTTAAGCATACAGTAGAAAAAAGTTGAGCAAAATCGTCACAAAAACTATCTTCCAATAGTTATCTAAAGTAGCAAAGGAGCGCCATACCACAAAAGTTTGAGTAGTAACATGGTTTAATATAAAGGAT